>JACEGR010003117.1:0-111998 GCA_014170235.1 Listronotus bonariensis | reverse complement strand
AAATTATTTTTCAGATGTAGATGGTCATATTTCCGAAATAAATTAAGATAGACACATCAAATGTAGTATTTTTTGAAGCATTTTAAAAGATTTTCTTTTGGTGGTGATATAATATTCAGGGTATTCCATTTGAAAAAATCATATCTATTGTCGTACCCTGTATATCATATGAGATAATAATCATCGGATTACTGATTAGAATACTACCAAATTAACCAAACAAGCTAATATTTTAGTTTATTTTGTACAATAAAAAATAATAATGTTAAGGGGGTGTAAATTTATAATAACATATAATAAGTTTTAGGTTCCCAAAAACATTTGTAATAATGCATAATATTTTTTCAATATTTTTTCAGTAAAAAGCACCTTATTTTAAGTTTCAGAATGTTTACCAAAAAATTAATTTTTATCCCATAGTGCGATGACCAGCTGCGTTAACCGGCATATCATAAAAGAAATATATCAAAGGCGGCCGCGAAGTCAAGCATGCCGATTTATTTGCTTTAAACATTTTTATGATTTTTTTTATCAAAGAGCACCGAATTTACATTTTTAAACTGTTCCTTCTATACGTGACCGTTAATAACGTAGCAAAAATCTTCTTCTAAGTAAGATATCCGGCATACTTAGCCGCGGCAAGGGGGCGGTATCATTCTTGGCTGAGCTGAGTTCCTATTTTAAAAGGAATCATCATCTGAGCAGCTGACTTAAAATTAGCTCAGATTTGATCTAAAAGGAAAGCAACAATTATCATTTTAATTTTAATATAGAACCACTACTTATTTATAAATAAAATTTAATATATTAGAGACATTTTGCACCTCTTAAACTAACAGACGTTTTTTGGCCTCCTTATGGTTATCGTTATTAAACATAACGATTACGACAGCAGTTTTAGACAGAGATGTTGCAAACCCCTTTTAAGAAATTTATCTTGCGTTTTCGACACATAACCTTATTTTTGCCTGTGGCTCACCGATTTTAAAGTTTCGAAGTGACTAGGGCACGTTGATGTGCCGCGATTATTTTTACCGGGCACGTGTATGAGGTCACTACTGCGCGTGCCATTATTCATCATCAAAGTTGAAATTCAAACTATCCTTAATTTGGCTATATTCCGCCTTCTTTTTGCACAAAATTCTTGATATAACACTAAATTGGCATACAATATTTTATGAACATCCTTAAAAACCTCTTTTTTAGTTATTTTACACGTTTTTTTATTAAATTCTATTTTTTTACGCCCAAAACGCTGCAACCATGCATACACCTATGTGTATAGTGGTTTCAAACATGGCGACTTGATTTAAAGCAAACCTTTTATTATATTAATAAAGAAAGGCTTATTATCAGTAAAAACAGGTTTTAAAAAGGTTGTTTAATGTAAAATGAAATATTGTGTGCCAATTTAGTGTTATATCAGGAATTTAGTGCAAAAAGAAGGAAGAATATAGTAAAAATAGGGATAGTAGACAGTAGTGACGTCATACACGTGCCCGGTAAAAAATAATCGCGGCACATCAACGTGCCCCTAGTCACTTCGTTAAAGTTTACGAAAAATCAGTACTTAATTTATTCTCTATAAGTTATATATTGATATTTTAATATATGCAAACAGTTCTCTTGATTTTGTTTTTTAAGGTAGATGTAAACAATACAGTATAAACAAAATAGCAAAACACAAAAAATAAGGTTAGGTTTGGTAGTAAAATAAAAAGCAAGTGTGCCAGATTGTAACATGTAAATTAATTACTGATTTAAAACATCCTTATAAATGCAAGTCTGTTTTAATTTCTTACCACTATTTTATTTTTCTTACTGCTATGGATTTTTCGCTAATTATTCGCTATGTAAAAATGATATTTTAATTAATACGGTATTAAAATTTCAACCTTCTTAAATAATTGATATTAAAAATTCTACAATTCGGCAACCACGCAGTTTACCAATAACGGTAACGATAACGATAAGCTCTACGGTATTCATCCGTAATTAAAGGAGTCCGGTATGGTTAATAATGATAACGGATCATGTTTTTGTTACTGCGCAGTCTCAGAATAACGTTAACCACAACGGAATTGCAAAATAAGAGGTGCAAAATGTCTCTAATCTCATAATTAACTTAAGTACAATTTTAATAATGATTGATTGACCAACTGAAATATTTATTAGAATATTTATAAATATTTATTACGTAATAGATTTATTATTAATGATCTGGAATTAATCCTATATATTTAAACACCTATTTTCAAACTGATATCAAGTTGTTAAAATAAACTATTGTTTAAATGTCTTTGCAAAATTTGGGTATATAGAAATTCCCCTTTAAAAAAATAGAAAACATTCTTTCTTCTGAATATATTTGTAATAAAAGGGGATCTACCTATACCGTATTTTACTTGACATGAGGGACTGAATGGTATAAAAGAAACTTGCTTTAAAATGTTGGTCATTGTAGCACTGGCTTGGGCAAAT
Source organism: Listronotus bonariensis (assembly GCA_014170235.1). Taxonomy (NCBI): domain Eukaryota; kingdom Metazoa; phylum Arthropoda; class Insecta; order Coleoptera; family Curculionidae; genus Listronotus; species Listronotus bonariensis. The sequence goes on along the minus strand of JACEGR010003117.1, from coordinate 109,517 downwards.
TAAAACCAAGAACTTTGCATTTACATAAACATCAAAATAACAAGTTTAAAAAAATGAAATTATTCTTTGCATTTACTTTGTTGCTCTTTGTTCTAGCTGCTATGTTTCAGTCATCTGAAGCAAAACCGGGCTGGTTAAAGAAACGACTTAAAAGTCTGGTAAGTTCTTAGTTACATTTATGCTTTTAGTTATTTACTTTTCAAATAACTAACTCTTAGATTATTAGAAATATCAAAATGAGACTTAGTATAGGTACATAATATGAAAAAAGGAGAGTTTTCGCGTATTTTTTACTTTTTAGTTTCTTCATTCTGTTTAACTAGAAATGACTCAAATTATGAATTTTTAAATAAAACACCCTGTATATTTTACCATATATTTTTTCGCCTAATTGATTTAAAAGACATTTGAAACATTGCCTCTAGGTGGCCGTGATTCTTTATTTATGTTCTTATTTTTATTCCGATCGTTAATAAATTGGCATAGATAGATTTGTCAAAAAATTCTATTTTAAAAAAGTGCTTGTCTAAAGAGGTTGCCATTTCAAAAATTATAGTTAGACACAAAAATGTCAGTTTGTCAAATCAAATTCCTTTATTCCCATCCTTCATATTGGCCATATTAAACATTGTGATTGTATTTTTCTAACACCATCTGGGTTTCTTAGATTAATTTGCGTTTAAGTATAAAGTAGGTGGTAAAACCTTTAAAAAGTAACATTCTTACTTAGAAATGTCTAAAGAATTCAAAAATGTTCAAATATACAGGGTGTTACATTTAATAATTAAAGTTTAAGCCATTTCCGGTTAAAACGGAAGTGAGTAGAAGGTAAAAATATGCAAAAACTATCATCGTCTTATACCATTTATCCATACCAAGTCTCATTTCGATAATATTTTATACTTTACAAGTTATAGTCTAATAAATGTGTAGACACCAGGTATACCCGCTAAAGGTAAAAGAGAATAAAAACAATTAAACATATTACTTTTTGTCTTTCCAACAATTTGGGTTTACCAACAATAAGCTCTAATAAAATATTTTTATACCACTTGTTTTAATAATGCCATTTATTATTCTTTATTGTATTATTACTTATTAAATGGTATGACGCTAATATGTAGGTTATATAACCCTAGGGATATTTAACCATTGCGTTTACCAATCACAAAAATATTTCCGAAAATAAGCAGTTTTGGGGTTATAAATTACGAGCAGAATATTTCTTACCTAATAAATTTATGTTTATTACACATTACCTTACATAATTATCGTAAAAACATTTTTTTACTGCCTTTTCATTTTGTAAAAAACTTGAAAGGTAAGAAATACGTCAGAAATTGGTCAAAAAACCATTTTATGTTTTACCCATCTATTATTGATCTGTAATACCTTAAAAACGGAATATGTTATGGTAGCAATAATACCTGCTATCACACCTAGGGCATTATAAGCGGGCATTATGATAATGCCCGCTTATAATGCCCAAATGCGCTAATATGGAAATTTTATTGCTTATCCAATTTTATTTCTCTCACAATAAAGATCAAGTTTATACAAACATATGTATTAAAATAAAATCAATAACTTACCAGTTCCTGAAAATATGTCTTTAAAACGGTTTCGGTTATTTGAAGAATTGCGTTCGCATCTTTCCAAATACTAAATATGCCATACTCCCGATCATACTGTTGCCTTGATTTAACTGGAAAAAGATTTTCGGTCGCTTTTATGGCCTTTTCTCTTATATTTTGTGGAATTTCTTCCATTTTGAGCAAGTTAAATACAAAATGCCAACTGACTAACTGATAGAAACATCAAAGTCAAACTTAACACCAGTCATTATCTGACTTACGTATACAGGTACAGGTGCAACTTATTTTTTATATTGCGAATAAATAATATAATTAGTCATTGAAAAACTCTTTTTTGGGTAAAACATAAAAGCATTGTATGCACCACGGGCTTTACTGGACTATAATGCCCAACAGGTCGAAATCTATTTTCGACTGTCAGGGCATTATAGTCCTAGTAACGCCCTTGATACATAAATAGCTATTAAAGTCGTCTAGATATCTATTGCATAACCTGCTTGTTCATTTTTTTCAGTCAAATATAACCGCATACCTAAACCTGCCTGTTATATTTTACTAAAAAAATGAATTGGCAGGTTGTTATAGATATCTAGACGATTTTAAAATGATTTTTTTAGCCAATTTTTGACGTAACGTATTTTTTACCTGTCAAGGTTTTTACAAAAAAAAAGGCAGGAAACGAATGTTTTCACGATCATTATGTAAGGTAATGTGTAATTCCCATAAATTTATTAGGTAAAAAACCTTAACTTATGATTTATAACCCCAAAACTGCTTAGTTTCGGAAATATTTTGTGATTGATAAACGCATGGTTATGATTAAATAACCCTAGGGTTATATAATCTATATGTTAGCATCTATACCATTGATTATTAGTTTTAAAAGGAAGCAGAATAAAATTAAAAATATCAATGGGGTATCTTAACACACTTTTTATTTAAATGAAAAATAAAATTTTAATTAAAATAATAGAACTTTAAAATGAATACTATATTTTTTTAGGAAAAAGCCGGAAGACGCGTTCGGGATCGTCTCGCAGAAAATCGGCAACTAATTCAGGACTATGTTGGAATAGCTGGACAAGTTGGTTTACTTACTGGAAAATAAGATAACAAATATCTATTTGTGTGTTCCTTGCCTTATAGTATTAAAACAATTCCTTTTAATTTTAGGTTTTAAATTATTTATTTATTTTTTTTTAAATAAACGTTTTAAAAAGAAAGTTATGTGTTTTATTTTTCGTGTTAAGGCTCTCTTTGATAATAAAATAATGATTTATAGTACAAGGAAAACAAATTCTAGATTTTAGCTCAAGGATATGGGTCTGTACTCTGTTTACTATAAATTGAGAACAAAAAATGTACTTCATTGGTTTAAGAAGTCAGTAACTCTAGTTACCACAATTAAAATGTGTTTTATTGGTTTTAAACTACAGTAATCGGATTTACTTACTAGGTACTATACAGACTGTCCACGGATGGGGTTAACAAGAGGACAAATGGACAAAAAATTTAATTTCTCGAAAAAAGTAATTCTTTATAAAAATTTTTGCTTATAAAAAATAGGATTCACGAAGAGAAAATGTTGATTACGTAAACAGGGTTCGTAAAAACTTAAAAGCAATATGATTTTTCTCCAAGAGTAAACTACCTTAATTTTTCATTTATAGGCAAAATTTCATAAAAAAAGTTATTTAGAATAATGTTTGTAATCAATAACCTCAATAATACAAAATTTTATTGAACTTCATAATTTGGCGAAAACGCCTTGATCATATTAGTTTACAGCTGAAAAATTGTTTTGTGTAGAAATTTGAAGAAAGCAGATGTTTCAAAGGCAAATTATGAAGGTTTTTTAGGTCATTTTATTATAAAAGTTTAAAATAATTAATTTTTTATAACTCCAAAATCAGTTTTATGAATATTTTTGAATCCTCTGTAAAGTTAGTTAAAATGCTATTCTATTTAAACTTTTTAAATAATATTATGCTTAAGTATAAAGGTGGTTTACTCTTGAAGAAAAAAACATGTTTTTTAAGTTTTGGAAAACCCTGTATACAAAATCAACATTTCTCTTCGTAAATCCTATTTTTTTACAAGCAAAAATTTTTAGGACTTTTTTCAAATTAAATTTTTGGTCCATTTGTCCTCTTGTTAACCCCATTCGTGGACAGTCTGTATATTATTAATTTATAGTAGCCAAAGTTTCGTTTTGTGATTCGACGGATTTTACTTAAACTTAGTGTGGTTGTTTAATGGATATTTAATTATTAAAAAGTTAAAAAAGGTTTGATTGTACTCTAAACATAAATTAGGTTTTGTATAATGAAATACTCTAAAAGTAAATATACCTTTATTTACGTGTATGTATATCCAGGGAAAAATGTACTCACTATTTTCCCGGGAAAAATTGTACTTATTACATAAAAGTTACCTCTTAACAAAATGTTAAATTTTTCCCTTAACAAAAAAAAATGGTTTTTTCCTATTTCTACAAAAGGTTAAACTTTAAAGTAAGTATATACAAACAAACCAATACGATTTTCTCGATTTAAAGAGAATCCAAAACTTGCTATCTTCAAGCAACAAAAACTAAGGCATTGTAAATTTGGAAGGTAAGGTCCCCTAAGTACAGAACGGCTAAAAATCTCAAAAAGGCTTTAAATAAAAAAAGAGACATTAAATGGTACTGCAGTTCGCCTTAAAAGTAGTTTTAAAGGTATTTTATATTTTTAAATTAACTTTTTATAAAATAAAAACCTTTGATTCTTAGATGCAGACATGCAATGTAATTCGTTAAAACTTAAATATTACCTTAAAAACTAAACAAAAGCAAGACAAACTAAATTAAGAAAAATTGTAAAAGCAAGTGAAATTGCCTGGGGAATTATTTTAATTATTTGTTTAATATATTTTTGCTTTTCTTAAAAAAATACTTTTCCAAAAATATTATGTCTGTGGAATCCAATTTCTTTAAAATAAAATTTATCCTGTAAGATATGCCAACCAGCCACCCTAGTTTTATTTAAAAAAAGCTATGACTATAAAAAGGCATTTTGCAAAACTTTTGCTCTGTCTGGAGAAGTAGGTAGAAAGAAAAAGACGATCTAAACCTATTTTTCCCGGATACTTGACTTAAAAATTAAATTTTTTAAAGCAGAAGTGTCAAAAAATGACATATGGCGTGTTATTGTATTTAGAATGTTGTATGCTAAAATTTAGCGGTGGGGCAATTAAAAATTTGAATGTAGCTGACATTTCCGGTTAAACCGGAAGTGATGGAAAATAACCGAAATTAAAAAACATTAGTGGAAACCACCTGTGAAAAACACCCAGTATACCCTAAATGTATAAAATTTTATGAAAAAATACAATGCTTATGGCGCTTAAAGCATGAACGTTAAGAAATGTATGAATGGAAATTAAATAATCACAGTTTCTTTTGCTCCTCTTTGTTACAAATTACCTAATGAAATAAACTTTCTGCTTTGCTCGAACAAAACCGCAAAAGTTTTTTATTTATGGGGCACAACTAAGAAATCATCCCCCCCTAATCCTAACGTATAACGCCGTGCCTTCCTTTACTTTGATTAATTGGTATGAATTTATGTCGACCGTAAATTAAAGCTAAGTCGGCTAATTTAATAATTCCCAGTCGAAAATCATGAACCGTTAAGAATTACGAAGATTTCATATGATGTCAAGCAGAAATTGCGACAAACAAAAATATAAATTTAGTTAATTTCCTTTGACAAGGGTAAATAATGGGAAAAAGTTAACCCCTTTTCTTTGTTGCCACGACTTAGTCATTTGATAACTAAAGGCCTATTTGCAACTATCCGTAGTGCTTTATAGTCCGCGCGTTTAGTAAAGGAGCTACCGACGTCATCATTATCTGCGCGAAATCTCCTGTAATTTCTCTTTCCATCTCGGTTTCGTGGGCTTTGTGTCGTTACCAGAAAGTGGGCATTTTAAAGTTTTGATTTTTAAAAATAAATTAAATTTTCAATACGAGTTAAGGGAATAACAGGAGATTTCGCGCAGATAATGATGACGTCGCGTTGGTGGCTTCTTTTACTAAACGCGCGGACCCTACATTATCAGCTTTTAAACTTATCTACTTGACAACGTTGTTAGCGCTCTCATGGAAAAAAAATGCGCAAAATGGCATTTTATACTCAAGTTTTGCTTACATATTGTATTTTTTAAAATATTTTTTATGGATTTATTAAGTAAATGCATTAAGAAATACAAGAAAATTTAGTCTTAAAATCTGCAAGTATCCAAAACTAAAGTGTCGTGACTATACCGGTGATGCATCGCCGGGCGGGACATGGGAAATTCCATGTAATTTTTAATGGGGTCAATTATTGGCTCCCCTAATTATTTTAGAGAAAAATTCTATTAAAGTTTATTGCAGAGCATGCAAATCTACGTACATGGTAAAAATTTTAGATTTTTTGGTTAACCCGTTTGCTACTTAGATGCTAATATATTTTTAAAAATTGTTACATTATTATTGCCTCATATTTGTGAACAACAATAAAAATACCAGTTAGCGTGACATTACGTTGTCATTTTAAAATTTAGTGCTTTATTATTATCAAAAAATCGTACAGTGAAAAGAATAAAGTTGTGTTTATACAAACGAGTTAAGTTAAGTTAAACTGCACTAGAGTAACAAATTTCAAGAACTTATATATGAGGCGATTATATAGTAAATTTTTTAAAAATATATTAGCATCCGGGTTAACCGAAAAATCTAGAGTTTTTACCATGGACGTAGATTTGCATGCTTTTCAATAAACTTCAATAGAATTTTTTTTTAAAATAATTAGGGGAGCCTATAATTGACCCCATTAAAAATTACATGGGATTTCCTATGTCCCGCCCGGCGATGCATCACCCGGTATACATTTCTTACAATTACGCGGAAAGCTACATGGTAACTAATCTTTGTTTCATCTAGGTTATTAGACAATTCTGATCAATATTTTTTCTGAAAATTTTGATTAATTACTTTTCCCGGCCATTACGAATACTGCCCACTTTATCTTTTATTTTTTTAAATGTTTTTTTTTTTAATTTAAGCTATCTCAAACACTGACTTATTACATGAACTACGGGCCGTCGGGCAATATTAATAATGGCCGGTTAAAGTAATAAATTAATCACTTTGCCCGAATTCCACCAGTGTTTTTCTTTTGGCCCGTGTCTTATTTTTTAAATAAAACAAAAATTAAAACTCTAGTTGCGCGCCTTGTAGTAGTATTTTCGGTAGCATTGTCATTTTTTATATTAGTTCTGTTACTATTACTACATTATATTATTATTTTAACACATGCACTTAAGCTTTCTAGCCACGTTTTCCACGTCAGTAGCTAAGGACAAGTAGTGTAAGCACCAAAGCCGATTAGGAAGTGGCTAAAGAAATAATCAGGAGCAAGACGAAGCGATCATTAATTAGGAGTTGAATTGCCACCGGGGCAACACTTGACACGTTTTCGGCCGCCCCTCTTAATTAAGGGATACGCTACACTTTGCAGACGCTTTTACTTTTATGTGAACTTTTCTAAGGGAGTCAATTTGCTAGTTGTGCCGCAAAAAAAACAGGGTGATAATTTATGCTTTAACCGCAATAGAAGGAAATAAAGTACTGCGCCAAAGCTGGAAATTAACTGCTTTGGGTAAATGTTAACTTTTAAAATTAATGAAATATACAGTAAGGACCTAAAGTCTATCCCCCACTCCTCCCTTCTTTAATATAATCCCTTCGGTATATTTTAATAAAATTTGAAACGATAAAACATTTCTAAAAATAACCAAACAAACAAGATGTTTTTTAAATTAATTTATATATTTTTTGGCCCAGTTGTCACTTCTTTTATCAAAATAGATATCTAATATCAGGATTAAAACAATTGTAAATAAAATTAGTGTTATACGGAACAAAATCAAATGTGGCGTTTTAACCAGAAATTTTTGAACTTCTTGTAAAATAATTTAGCGTAACAATTTTATTTTCTTTTATTTCATTTCATTTTATTCAATTTCATTTCATTTCATTTCATTTCATTTCATTTCATTTCATTTCATCCAAGGATAAAATTTAAAATTACATTATACTGTGCTCGGTAAACCGGGCCTTATTTTTTTATTTTGAATAAGGCTATTAAGATATGTCACTGTCAAATTCTAGAATATTTTGACATCATGCATTTGAAAAAAATAAAAACAAATTTAAAGTAATCATGGACCACCAAGTACCACCGGATGACGAAAACATATTGGAATATACACCATCGTATCAAATACTAAGAAGAAGTCAGACAGAAGAATCCCTGACTCCGCAAAGCTTGCCACTACAGATTCAACCGTCACATACAAATTTAAATGTAACCAGAGTTGAAGATGTCCCAGACTTTGGTCAGTTTTTACCATCTTGGATAACTACTTTATTGGCAGAATATGAAAATTCAATAATAAAAGCTTCGTATGTAGCAATTATAGTATTATGCGTACTTGTGGCAATTGGATATGTTTATGCTCAACCGGGCTCAAGTGTTCAAATTAAATGGAAAAGATCTTTTAGAAAACTAGTACGTATTAAATTTTTTTAATTAAGAGGATACCGTAGCACTAAAAACAAGTACTTGTGACATAACACCTTTATCCACTGACGTCTTCAATTATTTCTTATTTTTAGAAACGGCTTTCCAAGACAGCATTCCCATCTTTAAGACGTAATGCAGCAGAAGTATACCCAGTTATTAGAGATTTTGTAAACGTAGTACATGTTGTTCTTACCCATATGGTTGATTAAAGTTTTCGATTAAAATTTTTTATTAGCTTTTTAGTATGAAGCCAAAACTGATCCTTCTTATTTTAGTCTTGCTATATTTGTAATACATGTTTAAGGATCTCAAAATTAGTAACGTTATAAAATGAATATGTATAAATTAAAAACAAACTAATAAATATATTTATTTATAAAGATATCAGTTCTGTAAAATATAATTGCCACTGGTTTTTTTGTGTGTGGGGTGAGGCTTAAGCCTCAGTTTATAGACTATATTTGCCAAAAAAAAAGTAATATATTTTAACTGTCCAATAATTTTGGGGGAGGGGGCTAATCGCCATTTTGGAGGGGCTAAGCCCCCCTTACCCTTTCATATTTGCGCCTCTGATGTTTACTTAAGGACGATCCCAAGGAGTACTGCGACCATTAAAGTCTCTAGAGGCGTTGACACGTCTGGAAACGTCACAGAAACGACCGTTCCATATTAATGTTAAAGATCGACAAACAATATTTTATTTTTTAATCCCAAAAGATAAAAAGTTGTAGGGGAACCCCTAGGCAGAAATACCCGGTATTGTGGTGTTTTAAAGTAATAGTTCATTACTCCTAAAGACAAATTTTAAGTAAACCAAATGTAAAAAGTAAAAAAATAACTAAAAATCGACGTTTCGGTGGCAAATCTGCCACCGTTGTCAAGATAAATTGAATAAAATTAATAAAAATAAAAATTAACTATAATTAAGGTTTTAAATTTTGAAATTTTTATCTTTTTTATGATATTCTGAGAACGTTTTGACATTAAATGTCAAATATGTTTGTTTGGTTATAGTGTCATAGTGACATAGATAAATGGTTTCTGGTGTATTTATTGTTTGCATTACAAAAAGGTAAATAGTTAGTTAATTTTTAGTCTTTCTGAAGATACTTCAGTATCAAGCAAAGGCAACCAAGTGTTATTTAAATTCACTGAAATTGATGCTACACAATTATCTTTATTTAATAATATATTTTTTTATCTTTATGACATCTCACGAAGGCTTATGTCTAAATACCAGTGTACCGTGAGTGCCGGGTTACTAGATGTTTAACCCAATATTGTCGTGTTCCGTCAACGTTATCCAAGCATTGAAACATGCAGTTGCATTTCACAGCACCTTTTAGACAACGCGGTAGTGCCACCACGGAGGTTATTTTTAAATAACTACTACCTAGGAATGGCAGAATACTACACAGTGGTTTGCCATTACCAACTGTGAGGTGACGAACTATTAAAAATCCGATGTCCGACTCCGAGATTCGAACCCGGATCGCTGCGGTAAGAGGCTGACACGCTAGCCACTCACCACTGCTCGCCACAAATACGCACTTTCTTTGATTTTGCGTTTTTAGAACAATGTTCCTTTGCTAAAATGCTCGAAGCATCCCAGTTTATTCTATGGGATGCTTCGAGCATTTTAGCGTAAAGGAAATTAGTTCTAAAAAATTATTAAATAAAGATAATTGTGTAGCATCAATTTCAGTTAATTTAAATAACACTTGGTTGCCTTTGCTTGATACTGAAGTATCTTCAAGAAGACTAAAATTGACATTTAATGTCAAAACGTTGTCAGAATATCATAAAAAAGATAAAAATTTCAAAATTTAAAACCTTAATTATACTTCATTTTTATTTTTATTTTTATTGATTTTATTCAATTTATCAACGGTGACAGATTTGCCACCGAAACGTCGATTTTTAGTTATCTTTTTACTTCTTTAAATTTTTTGATTTTTGGTACTTTTAATTTAATTTTGGCGTGTACCCAAACAATTACCATCCATCAAATGAATCCGCCGAACTACAGAACATATCTTCAATTTAAACCAAATGTAGTTGCAAAACCTCTAGATAGACAAACCCAAAACAATATTGTTAGTATTAATAAAATTTATACAATTAAAAAATAATGGTGGCAAATAAAATAAAAAAAATCCCGATCGAATTTAGCAAATCCTTTTTGCCGCTGTCCGAACACCAAATACTGATAGATAAGTCTAATACCAAAAGCTTTCGGAAAATTAAATGTTCTAGTAATTTAGTTACTCAAAGATCCAATCTCCTTTTTCTCGGAACTGTTAACTCAATCAAGATAGGGCCCGTGATTGCCCTCTCACGAAACATTATTTCATTATTTTGTCAGTAATAATTTTTGGATTTATCTTTATTCCTTTCAAGTCCACTGTTTCGTGGTCAGTTTACTTCAGTAATGACATCTTTAAAAGAAAGTATTAGACATAGCAAAACGCATTAAATGAGTTTATTCGGCCGAATTACAAAAAGAAGTTAGACCGCACAACTAGAATTTTTAAATTATTTTAATAAAAAACTTTACATGACTCCCGCACCAAATATACAGGGTGATTCGTAACTTCGGTACGAAACTGGGGGTTATTTAATCCATTAACGCCAAGAATTTTTTGTTTACAAAATATTGGGTGCTTACTAAAAATTCGTTAAGAGTCAGTAAAAGACAAGACAATTTAACAAAATTTTATTAAAAATATATGAAAAATATACGAAAACATTGTCGATCCCATATCGGTCCTCTAGCCGTTACCTAAAGTTAATAAATAAAGTTATAAAAAATGATTAAAATAAATACATCTACAAATTTGTAAAAATCTATCTGTCTTTTTATTATTTTTGAAACCATACAATCTGCATTTCCCGTTAACGTCTTTTAAAATGTAAAATATTTTATCCACTAAGTATAACAATGCCAATAAATGCTGAAGTTCTTTAATGGACAGCTTTTGGATTTGGACATTTTTTTAACACGCTTTTATTAGCTTGGGTTGTAACTATCTATCTATCTATCTATCTATCTATCCATCTATGTAACGGAATCTTTGAGCCTAATTTTTACCAACTTCCAGCGATTCAATTTCTTTGAAACTTTGCACACGTATCAAGGACCGATGACAATGCAATAATTTAAAAACAGTATCCCGTTATCCTGATTAGGACCGCCAGGATAAATAAATTCCTTTACAGATCCTCTGTGTCTCTTGACAAAATGGCGAAGGAATTTTTAGTGAATAAACTGGAGCATTTATTTTTAAAAAACTAATTGATATATCGAACTAAAAAATGAAAAATAAATAATAGTTTAAAAAAACTAAAAAAACACGCTTTTATATGCAACCGAACTAAAAATTAGAAAATAATTTTTCATTACAAAGAGTTTGTCACTTCAGAATAAAAGCGTGGGGTGCATTAATATATTAAATGTTATAATTATTCTGTTTGCAAATATCTATAGAGGGAAAAGTTATGAAATAAATAGTAAAATGCACCCCACGCTTTTTACTCTGAAGTGACAAACTGTTTGTAATGAAAATTATTTTCTAATTTAGTTCGGTTACATATAAGAAGTGTTTTTTAGTTTTTTAAACTATTATTTATTTAAAAAAAAAGCATAGTTTCTGTTTTATTTAAAATGTGGCCTAGTCAACTTATCAGTAAAAAAAAGCCTAAAAAGTTTATTCTAGAAATTGTAGAAGAGTATTTAGAATTATCACCTAGAGAAAAATTTAAGCAGTTTCAACAAGTTTCTTTTAAATCTCTTCATTTATATTTGAAAAGGTCCAGGTTTGGTACTTATAGTAAGCTCATGAAAAAAATTAGACGTTTTATTTTGTTTTACAGGGTCTTGGAAATTTTGATCGTCACCACCTATTTACTCATCATTAAGCCTCATTTTCACGGTGATAGTTTTCGCGGTAGTTGCTATCATGATAGTGACTCGTCACCGAATACCGCGCAACATAGCCTCACACAGCGCGGACGTGGACGTGGAAGGATTGTGGGGCGAATGATTCTATGGTGATTCAGAGCTTGTTGGTGTTTTGCATCGAAGGAGCGCACAAATATGTTGGTTAGTTTAAATGGATGTTTGGCGAATTGTTGCAAATCTAGACGCGGCTTTATGATCAACCAAGTACCCTTTTCTGGTACGAACGAAGATCTTTTTGTTGCCAATGTAATTCATGTAATTGAATACCCAACGCGGCATATACCCAAGGAAGTAGTTGTTTTTTGGTCTTCATGATCGTTCTCCAGAGGAGCCACTAGTAATAGTGGTCTCTGATACTTGGGTCAGAGCTTATGCTCTGGTTAGTTCTGGTTAGATTTAGATAACACTAACTTTTTTTGTTAAATTAATAATAAAGAATTCCATATGGTAAGAACCTGAGTAGGTACGCTGTAAAGTATATCTTTTAGAATTAATACCAAACCAACTTTTGGGTAATAGCAAAACAATACATGCATTTTCTACATGACATTAAAAATAGGACTAATATTATTTTTAAAAACAGTATATAGGAGAAATAAAATGAAATAAAATAAATTGTTTCCTTCTTATTTTTTTTACCTAAGGCCATGTGTTTTCACGAGTCCACGTTTTTGAAGTTGATATGGGCCACAAAAAGTGGTTGGTTTACTGTTGCCAGCTTGTAGTTCCGTTTTCAGTAATGCTGAAATTTTTGTGGTCGGATTGGCTACTATAGAAATACTTTTGTGGTCCATATCAACTTCAAAAAGTGGCCCGTGGAAGCTACGGCCTATTGGAAAGCCATAAAGCTGCAATAGTTGGACTACAGAAAAAAAAAAATGGGATGCCTGGCCATAATATTATATTTTTTATATTACAATCATGGGGTTTCAACCAGCTACGTTATAATTTCAACTATGCCATTCTAAAAAAAATAAAAAGATGTACTTAAAACATGTTTGCGACACCAAACACAATGTGACTGAATTATTGCCAAAACACGGGGATTTTAAAGGCAACTTTATGCTCCTTTTTACAGACTTAGCGCAAATCTTTTATTCTTTAGTGCCCTTTTTACAGTGCGAGATAAAATTTAGCATTTTTATATGGATATCATTAAATTCGCTTTTTGTGTAACTCCGTTTATTTCGACAATAAGGCACTGCTACCATTAAAGTAAGGCACTACCGCTTTTCCTTTATGATTGCAAATGTGGGCTTAAGCACTTTCGGAGCAAAACTAAAGCAATCTTGTTAACTTATATTTTATGTTATACCTATCGAAAGTTGGTATTATAAGAATAAATAATTTCTTGAGCCTATAAAATACTTTAATATTAAAAAAAACGTTTTTTTTAAATATTTAACACACTGTAGTTTAAAAACTAAGACGTTTAGGACATATGTTTATATGAGTTTTTTTCTTGTTTTTTGTTGTAGAATCGCCCCGTAAAGTTTGTCGGTTGAGTTACTGGACACCCTGTATGTATGTAGGTAATTTGATTGAAATTGATTAAATACTATATCTGAATTTAAAAAATGAAAATTTTAAGATGACTGCTGGGCACCATCTTAAAAAAAAATAAATGGTAGTTTTTGTGGTACATAATTTCTGAAGCTCTCAAGCATTTTTATAAGTAAAATACCTTTATGGTCAATTTTTTATCTGTTAAAAAAATAACGGTCCTTTAAAGTTACCTAAATACCTAATTTGGATGGTCATATTTCGGAACTAGTAAAGTTAGATGTCTTTTTATGGCATTTTCTTAAAGTTCTTTAAGATTCTTCACCGGTTTATATGCAAGACAGAGGCGAAACAAGAGGATGTTTTTAAGTACGTGACACGTGTCTTTAGCAGTGTTTTTTTTATTTATCTAAAAATAGGAATCAGGCTCTGTCAGCGCTATGTGCCTTCAAGAAGGTTTCGTTTACTTTATCATTTTTGTGAGTACTTGGCGGTATTGCTTTCAGAATGAAATAATTGTGGACCCATCTACTACTGAGATAGTAATGCTAATGCATCAAATTTGTAACACACTGTATGTAGTTATGTCCATCCGTGGAAACATTGTAGATTTAAACTTTTAGGTTAATGTGTGATATTTGATTAAATAAAATGGCTATGGTAACTAAAGAAATATGTTAATATTTTTTCTGTCTCAAATATTTCTTTAGGTGTGGTTCGAGAACGCCAATGGACATAAACAACTTAATAGAGTTAAGGGTTAAATTTGTCCTTAATGTTTAAAATAACTTTGTTTAATTATAATAAAATTGGTTAAAAACGAATAAAAAAGTGTTTATAAAATTTGTCCATAAATAGGCCCTTAAGTTTTTAATTGCAATAAGGAAACACCCTGTTTAGTCGTTCTTTTTTAAATTAAAATGGTTATTTGTAGACGATCATCGAATAGTAAAGTCAAGTTAAACTTAATTATTATTGCTTTATTTATTTAAAAGGAAGAAATCAGTGATATAATGCAACAAGAATATATAATTTTATAACGTATTCTTTACAATCTTATACTATTTTCTTTTGCTGCTTTTTATATTTGTAGAATAATTTCAAATTGATTTAATACATATTTAATTATGACAAACCAACCCATTTGTCATTAATTTAAATAGAAAAATAAATTGCTGATATATGGTAGCACTCCCTTAGGGAGATTTATTACGCTGACAGGCAAAAGATGGGTGGCAAAGTGACCTTTAGTCAAATTGAACACCGCAGGCCGTTTTCTTTGACGCTAAACCGTTTCTCTGTACTTTAATGACGTCATTTGCAGTCAAAGGAATGCTATTGGTATTTTTAGTCAGCATTTTTAAAACACAAATTTCTCTGAATACATAATGGTCCTTATTTCTTTTGGGTAAAATTTTAGGCAATTAGAAAAATAAATAATATTTAAAATAATTTAATCATTATTTTTATTACCAAAGTTGTAAAAACGTAAATGTCAACTGCAATTAGCATTTATGTACTAAACTTGCATGTATATTGTGAAAAGGTCAATCAACTTTTATTCGTTCACGAGAAAAAATCACTTTTATTATATGGAAGAAAATATATACCTTTGAATTTAAGTGCTTTATAAGATAGTATTTTATGAATTTTAACTAGGTAAAATAAAACCTTAACTAGAAATATCATTTTGAGAATTATTTCTATTGTAATAGTTTTTAAGCGACTTCAAAATAATATGTTTTATAAAAGTTACTCTTTGTCCCCATACAAAGTAATAAAACTTTATATTACCAAAGACAATTGTAGTTAGTAAAACTACAGTTGTCTTTGATATTAGAGAAATATTGCACAGTAAAATAAGGCCAGGCACAAATAATACCGGCCTTATTTTGACATCTGAGATTGCACAGATGCATGGTGGTATAAGGAATCTCTTAATAGGGATAGTGCCTGGCTTTATTTATGTTGGTTTTAGGTCGTGCCTATTTTGGTCTTATTTTGGTCTTATTTTAGCTTCGGATCTGTTCGTGTAAACCGAACGGGTTGCCGAGCACAAAATCGAAAGTTTTTAGAAGTAAAAATACTTAAAACCTTGCTTTTTCAAATGTATTTCTTTAATTGTGTTAAACAAAACCCTACAACACAAAACAATAAAGAAAAATAACCAAATTTTTTTCCCCCTTTTTGGGTTAATGGTACTATTTAAATAAGGCGGGCATTAATAATTCCCGAGCTTAATAAGGCAACTTGCAATAATTCTCTATTACTAAAAATATTTAGCTGTAATTTTAAATAATAAATTTTCATAAATCTGTAAAAGAACATCATTTTTAATCTAAAACTAGAAAATGTGGATTTTTTTATTTGTGTCGTTCTTTCATACGTGTAACAACATGTAGCTATTTAAAGTGGTCTGCCGATTGCCGATTATAATTAGGCAATTACCTATTATTAAAAAAGTTTATTAAAATATGAAAATGTTTAATAGTGTAGTGTCAAGAGCGTTAAAAACGTTGAAACTGCGGACTCCTCAAACAGTAAATAAATTTGTATAAAACCTGTTGAATTGTATTGTTGATGAGGTAAATTAAAAAGTCCACCCAATAAAATTTCGCGCTTTTGATTTTAAATATACAGTATGGCTCACTAAGTGTGCAACATTGTCCAGAAAATTTTAATTTTATACAAAAATTAAAGAATAGTCCCAAAATATATTAGAAATTTTCAGAAAATATATAAATTTAGGTCCGAAAACGTACCGTTTTTTATTAAATTTTTTAAAACTAGTTTTTTTTTAATTATTATTCCTAACACTTATTCCTTATTAGATTTTGATGAAGTTGGTAATGTGATTGACAGTATTATACCTGCATAGTGCATTTTATAAAGTCAGTTGCCATATACGCGCATTAAGTTCTGACGTCACGACGCAGGCGAAGGAACTCAAACAATTGATTTTTATTATGGAAATTTGTGATGAAAGTTAAAACACCGCGATTTATGTAAGTTTCTTGTGTGTTTTAAAGTGTTTGTGATTAGTGTCGGCTATTTGTGACACTGTGACTCTAAATTTTCGTGATTATTTGTGATATTCGTTCACCTCACCTAACTATGTGAACAAAAATATAATTTTTACGAACTTCAATCGATGATATTAATGATGAAAGGTTGCTCGTAATCCATTTTGATAAAACTAATATAAAATATCTTAAATAGTGCCACTAATGTAACAGAAATGAAAAATAAAGTATATGTTTCATAGAAACCTTTGTTTGTTTCATGGTGAGGCAAGGGGGTAGAGAGGTTTGTTTGGATTCCATTCAAAGCCTCAAAAATATTCTCCTCCTCTAGAGTTAGCCTTTATGGCAGTATGAAAAGCGCATCAGAAAGAAATATGACAAGAGTATCATCTATCGCTTTTGGTCCTGCTGACCAAGGAAAATAAACATTTTAATAAGGACCGCTCGATCCCATTGAGGCCTATGTTTACTAAATTTTGTGACGTAATTCTTTTCCCGTAATTATTTGTTTACAATCGTACTGGAAGATTTTTTTCGAGGTTTTGGTGTTATTTTTGGCTTCTTGGTGTTGTACTTTTATATATGTTTAGTTTTACTGTTTACATGTAAACTGAGTAGTTTTTAATACTGCACTTACAGAAAATTTTAAAACCTGTAAATAGGGGTCACTGACCTTAAGATATTTTTTTAAATGGAATTTGCGTCTAAATCGTTATTAAGGGTAAGATACTATTTTTATGCTTTTTCAGTAATTTTATGCAAGTATTGATTTATTTTGTCATGATAGTAAATATTATGGCAAAAAGTTGACGTCACAAACATAACCTATATTTTCGGACAAATATAAAAAATTGAGCGCTTCTTATTAAAAAGTTTACCTCTCTTGCCTGCTGACCACTATGATTATGCAGAGCTAAAGATGGCTAAAGTTTATTGCTTTTTAAGCATGGGATTGTTTGCACAGCTAAGCGGCAAGACTGACTCTAATAGGTATGTTCTTGAGGGTAAAAAAACGTCAACGTCGTGTGACGTCACACTAAATGCGCGTATTCCCACTTGTCGCTATTCTACCTATACTCTAAATAAAATTTGCTTAAAAAAATCCAGGGATAATAAACTTCTCGAATGTATACATTAGTAGGCAGTTCCATTAAAGGTTATAAATGACTAACTCCCAGTTTTATTCTGCATTCAGAAGATTAAAATTAAAAGCTCTTTTAAAAAAGACGCTTTTGGGACAAGTCTTTTTCATGTAATACGAGACAAATACCTTAAACTTAGGGGAAGAATGATTTTTTCGCGAATTGGTATCAGATTTTACATTAGGATTTAAATTTTAAGACTGCGTATTTGCCTTCTAAGACGAGGGTTAGTATTTAATTTTAAACATCTTATTTCTTATTTTGATGCGCGATATAAAAGACTTTGGTTTTAAGAAATATATTTTTTCTTTTTTTTTTGCATTGTTAAAAGTAAATATTTGCCTTACACACACATTTTTTCCTACATACAATGTACTTTTTTTTATTTAGGGATTTTAAGGGACTTGGC
This sequence comes from Listronotus bonariensis, assembly GCA_014170235.1. Classification (NCBI taxonomy): domain Eukaryota; kingdom Metazoa; phylum Arthropoda; class Insecta; order Coleoptera; family Curculionidae; genus Listronotus; species Listronotus bonariensis. The sequence goes on along the minus strand of JACEGR010003117.1, from coordinate 91,270 downwards.
TTTTCAAAAATCTGTAACAAGGGCATTTTTATTATAAAATATGTATTATATTCTAAATATGTCATTGTTGGGTAAAGAGTTCATAAATCCAAAAATCATAAAAGGACTAACAATGTGGAAATCTATAAAGTCTATAAGTTGTTTGGACGTAAGTCTTTTGTAATTAAAAAAATAATACTATTTTATTTCTCACCTTTTCCTCCGATCCCTTAAGGCTGTCTAAACACTAAAACATTAAGTTATTGCATTTTACAGCATCTCAGATAGTCCTGTAGTATCACCACGGTCGTTTTTCTGTCATAAAGAAAAATTCTTGATTTTTAACACTGAATACAGTGCTTGAATCTCACAGGGTAAAGATTCCTAAAGATGCCTCTGGCTTTTCGTTCTGTGCTACCTCTATAGTTTATTTTTTAATGTTTCCCTTCCTATTTATTTTTTAAACGAATCAACTAAAATTAAAAAATATATATGGAATTAAATATCATTACCAAATATCATTGTGGTCAGTAGCGGGCAGTTCATCCCTAATACTTTTTATTGTTTAACATATCAAAGTAAAATTTGGTACGTAGGTATACTACTAGAAATGTGCTTTGTTTCACAAATTCAGTTTTTCTAGTACTTCCAGTTAAGCCGAAAACGACTGACTCTCTTTTCCATTTTAAATGGGATACCCAGTATAGTTTTTATAATTTAAATAAAATTAACATTTTTGGTAACAATTGCTACTTCTTTGGGATCTAACCTTTTAATTTTTAATTTTTATACTAGAGTAACTGAGACTGCCATGAATGCAAATCTAACGTCATTACACTCAAAATCTAATTTTTTCATTTAAATTGTTAAAAGCAATATAAGGTCTCATTTAAAAAAATAAAAATAAGGTGGTTTCCGGCTAAACCGAATATAATAGAAAACAACCAAACCACTTAAACAACGCACATTGATACTTGAGCATACCTACGAACCCATTTTAGTTTTGATATTTTTAAGAATAAAAAAGCTTTAGAAGTGAGACACCGACTACGGAACTCGGTAAGTAAATTTTCTCAGAAACTACTAAACCGATTTTAAAAAACTAAAAGATCATTAAAAGAAAGTGTGAAATCCTTTTAGATAAGGTATCAGAGGACCTCTCTTCCCATTTAAACTTTTAGACATTTGTGCAGGGGCGGTCATATCGACGTTCTGGGGGAGGGGCCATAGGTCGGTCGGAGAAAAATGTCTGAGGTGGCAACAATAAAATTTAAAGGAGGTTCAAATTTTTGAAGAGCAAAAAAAAACCTCTTTCTATTGTTTGATTCATCTTTCTTCCTTCTTCGCACATATTTTTAGAGACCAAAAAAATAAGTCCTCACTTTTCAATTCCGCTCATTACCCTAACCCCTCGGGCCAGCCCTGGAGGGGGGCCATGTCATCATTAAATGCCCAAAATGCCCATATTTACCATTAGATATGTATGAAATGCAAAGCACTTGGCATCAAAGGGGAGGCATCCAGGTCACATTCATGACCGCCCTCGCATTTGCTGTAGGTGACGGGAGGAGATAAGCCTGAACAAGTAAATTTTGACACAAAAATGTGTCCTTCTGAAAATAAAAACTAACTTTGATTTTTTACTACCCATAATGGAACTATACGGGATGGCTTGTTTCAATTGGAAAGCTTTGTATATAAAAGTGTAAGTGTAATTCCTATTCTGGGTAAAAGCCAAATAATATTTTGTTTAAATTAAAATTCTCAAACAACAAAATTAACTTAAAAGAATATGAATGTCAATTTTCCATTTCATGAAACTAACAAAATATCTTTTAACGTTGGTTTACTCACAAACTTTAATCAAAAGATCTATAGACAATTATCTTTTACCTCCACCTAAGTGTCTCTCGACTAAGATTGCAATCTGTTCCCTTCTTTGGTCAATTAATGTTTGCTTAGCTCAAATTTGCGACGGACTTGAGTTCACCTTTTATCCACTTTACCGAGAACAATGTAGAGATCTTCTTGAAAGATGGGTTACCATAACGACAGGTTATATAGAAATTAATGGAAATATTAGACCGAGATTAAGGAACAACACTTCATATCATAATGACAAAGACTAGATTGTTTAATTTGGTTTTCCAATTATTTACTGTCCTTTAGACTCTTCCTTATATTAAATATATTACACAGGGTGTCGAAAAAATTACCATTTACTAAAAGGACTAATGGAAGAACTTATAAGCATTAAAAAAAAAAAACATAAAATAAACCAAAAGTTCTCTTTGAAAAATTTTCAGTGTGTCCATGGAAGTGCCAATATCTTGAAAATTATCCATTTTTACTAAGGTCATTAATGTTTTATTTTTGGTTGCTTATAAGTTCTTCCAACTGCCTCTTCAGAAAAAATGTTGAGTTTCTGGACACCCTGTTAGTAAAAAGTAACGTAAGTTGGATACCCCAGTTCCTCATAAAATGCCCGATATTATTCTTAAGGTGGAACGCTGGAAAGCTGCACGTGTTTAACCTATTCCCAAGAAAGGATCTAAATCTCTTCCATCTAACTATAAACCAATTTCAATTCTTTCAGTTCTTTGTAAAGTAATGGAAAAATGTATTAATTCACAAATTCTTAAGTATTTAGAAAAACAGAAAATTTTGCATGACAGGCAGTATGGATTTCGTCACAAAAGATCTAAAGCAGATCTTCTTTCCTTCGTATCACACTGCTGGAATAAGTCTCTTGAGTTTCTAGGTGAGCCCCAGATCGTTGCTCTTGATATATCCAAAGCTTTTGACCAGGTCTGGCATGCCGCACTTCTTAATAAACTTCCCTCCCATGGTCTTTCAACTAAACTCTGTACTTGGCTCTCTAGTTATCTATCTGATCGACGTATATCAGATATTGTGGACGGCCATTCTTCAAGCTTTCACCAAGTAAATGCTGGAGTGCCTCAGGGCTCAGTTCTGGCTCCAACATTGTTTCTTCTTCACATCAACGACCTTCTCTCGTCCACAACTAATTCCATTCATAGTTTCGCCGACGATAGTACCCTTCACTCCAGTTTTCAGGTTCCTAAACCCATCACTAAACCTAGACTTGGAAAACAAACGCAGAGCGATGCAGATATCTCTTTCGCAGGATCTTAATGTAATATTGGATTGGGGCGCCAAAAAATCTCGTCTATTTTAATGCATCCAAAACACAATCATGTTCCTTGTCGCGAAAAGAGTCATCAAATACTCATCCTCTACTTATGAGCGGCCAAGTTTTACAGAGCAAGGACACCTTCAATCTTGTGGGCGTCACATTTGAAAGTAACCTTAACTGGCATAAACACATTGTATCTATAGCCACGGCAGCTTCAAAAAAGCTTGGATTTCTCTTTCGAGCCAAAAGTATTTTTCCCCTTCTAATTTATACACTTTATATGTGTCCCAAATCCGACCTCCCTTGGAATATTGTTCTCATATCTGGGGCATGGCGTCCCCCACAACCCTAAGCATTCTTGATTCTATTCAAAAAAGAGCTATTCGTCTCATTAATGATCCTTCACTTACAGAAAGGCTTCCCTCTCTTGCCCATCGTCGGGCTGTGGAGGATTTATCGCTTTTTATAGGTACTTCCATGGCTTCTGCTCTGAAGAATTGTCCAGTATAGTTCCTCCACTCACGGTTCCCAACAGAGAAACTCGTGGTTCCGCGCGTATACATCCCTATACGGTCCAACTGGACAGGCCCCGAACTTCCACTTTGTTCGTTTCTTTTATCCCCAGAGTTTCTAGAATGTGGAACCTGCTGCCCCGCGGAGGTCTTTCCTTTCCTCCCAAATCTTCAAGTATTTAAGTCCCGTGTCAACAAACTCCCTCTTACCTCGCTTAAGATACCCACGGTACGTTAGTATTTGGGCTTTTAGCCTTCGTGGTTTGATCCAAAGATAAAAAAAAATAGTGGTATGTTTTTTGACAACGTCACCTGGGACACGTCGATTTTTATTTTTAGCTGCAGTTTTTTTAAGAATATTTATATATACAGAGATGACCAAAAGTAAACGACTACCACCGAAATAATATTTTCAAATAAAAGTACCCATTTTATATTTCATTTTAAATTTTGGAACAAAATAACTACATCTCATGTACCATGTCATATAACTAAAGTGAACAGTTGTACTATATCAGCTAAATTTAAAGGTCTACGAATCAGTAAAGCAACAAAAAAGGCAAGCACGAGTAATCATCCTATCCGAAATGTTTTACATGCCGGCATTTGCGTTAGACTGTCTCTTTTCAATGCATTGCCTGCTCTCAATGCTGTTAGGGTTTGTATGTGTATAGAAAATTACCATAGGGTTTTTAAAGATACCCAAAAAAAAAAAAATTATTTAGAATATCGGGGTTCATTTTTTGCAAAAACGCTTGAGATACGTCAATATTTATTTTTAATTGCAGTTTTTTGTGGTTAATTTATGTTTTTACTCGATTACACGTTCATTTTGGTATAGAATTCAAAAATAATATAAAATATACTTATTTTTATTAACGAAACTAAAGTTGATCATGCAGCTTATATTTAGGTCACACACATGAGTTAACCATCAAAAAAACCTCAATTACAAATTAGGATTAGCTCTCCAAAAGATTATTAAATAAATCACTATATTTTAAATAAGTTAATTCCAACTAACGTATTTTCATAAATTTTAAAAGAAAACCATCATAATTTAACAGGTGATTCAATCCTTAGCTATTTTTTTATTTCTTTGATTTATCGGTAAATTACTTTTCTTTAAGGTTAATTTAAAACACTATATTAGTATAACTTTTTTATTGGTGAATGTACAAAACTGTTTAAATTGGTACTATTTTTAATAGTCAAACAGTTTGTATCATTTACTAGCGTACATGTGATATATTTAATTGTTAATATTTTTAAAATATGAACATTTAAATAAGAACATTATTTTAAGTTACCATTTTATTTAAATCTCTAAACCCCAAGCCTAATGCCGTAGATATAATTGAAATTTTTAGATTTGAATAATACCATATTTCAAAATTTTAACATACAGTGTGTCTACGTAAGCTGGCGTCAATGGGAAACTTTTTTATTATTGTTTTTACGTAAAAAATATTTTTAAAAAAGCTCTGCACATTCAAATCCTTAAAAGCAAACATATTAGTCGTTTACGAGGTTTAACCAAAAATTTAGTTTTTGCTTAAGAGTAAAATACACTCTATTTTTGCTTATAATAAAAGTTGTTATAAATAAAAGATGTTAGAAATTAAAAATTGTGTAAAATATACAATTTTGTTTATTTACAAAAACATATTTTTGATTTTTTTCTGCGAAAATGGTGGTAATCTGGGTTTGTACATTAGTGCACTCTATTTTAGGATCATAAATGTCATAGGACAGTTTCAATTAAACATTTTCAATAAATTGTTATTAAATCAGAAAAATGTACATTGCAGTAATGTACAGACCTAAATTTTCTCGATTTTCGTAGATAAACAGATTTAAAACAATGTTTTTGGAAATAAACAAAATGGCATATTAAAAGGTAATTTTTAATTCTAAACATCTTTTTTTATAACAATTTGCGATATTAGCAAAAATACAGGTACTTTACTCTTGAGCAAAAATTCAATTTTTGGCCAAACCTCGTACATGACTGACACAATTTGATATCTGATCATTGTATTTTAGGTTTTGGACCACGCAGAACTTTTATAAAGAATAACTTTTTTCGTAAAATCAATAATAAAAAAGTTTTCAATATGACACCAACTTTCGTAAACACAATGTATGTATATACTTATTAAATTTGATATTTTTATAAATCTTTTTAAAACATTTTTTTATTAATTATATAATGTGTAAAGTGTAAAAAAGTATTAAAAAATGTTATTTTACTAAATGGTGTATCAATAAGAGCGTCAGAACTTTAAAATGCCACTAACAATAAGTAATGACCACAAGTAAAATGTAATTTTTATTTTCTTGAAAAAGAAATTTATATCATTAAGTTTTAAAAATAATATTATGTTTTAATATCCTTTTCTACTTTGTTCAGTTGAGGGATTCTTGTTGCCCAATTTTTGATTGCTTTTTTAATCATCATCCGGTAAATCTTTAATGGTGCGAGAAATGTTATGCTTAAGGTCACGAATCGTTCGTGGCGTATTCTCGGAGACCTCAGATTTAAGGTAACCTCACAAAAAATAATCCAAGGATGAGAGATCGCATGATCCTGGCGGCCAGTTCACATCATCATTTCTTGAATTATCCGATTTCTGATGATAATTTTAATAATTTGATGTAAATAATTTAATTTTTAATAATTTCTACACGTTGTAGAATCGTGTATTTCTTCATAATAACTTACTAGGCACTACTAAATACAACTATGATAGTTTGGTAACGTGGCTCTAAGTAATGTTGCTACAGTTACATTTCAAAACCCTATATTAACTTTCTGAGCATGGTCATATTACCGAAGCTATTATTAATAACATTTAAGTAGTGTTTTTAGGGTCTTTAAAGAATCTTTTGAGCTTTCATAAAATACAACCAGTTGTTTTAATAAAAAATATACGTTAACTAGAAAAAAACCCATTAATTTCTAACTTTTTTGACCACATACAAATTTTAGTATATATTTGAAAATATTAATTGAAAAATGTACATATTTTTTTTTATATTTGTTGACCAGTTTTAAATTAAAAAAACAATTAGAAAGTGAGGTAAAGAGAATTCGTCCCTTCTTAAAAATCCTGGAACGATGCTAAAACATAAGAAGACGTGGGCAAACAGCAGGAGAGAGGCAGAGCAACAGCAGGCGGTCATCGGTTAAGTAATTGGGATTGCAGGAACCGCATCTCGGCTCCCGTAATTATTAGATGATTATTTGGGAAACGGGACTCTGGAGAACTTGAGTAAACATCTGGAGACCGGTAAAAACTCCTGCCTTCTGTTTAAATACTACTTTGGGCTTTATTTAATAAAGTTACTGGCTTACTGCGTAAATATCTTTAAGATATTCCAGTTTTTTTATGGAAAGTTTGAAGTATATTTGCCAAACAAATCGGGAACGGAATTTTTAAGCAGGTATAAAAAAAGGTAATTTTTACTGCTATTAGCTATAAGTGTAAATAGGGTTTTCTTGCCCCATGATATTGGATTTTTGGTGAGTTATTACTATGCATTCGCAGTTTAATTACACTAGCGCAGAAAATACAATTAGCCAGAACAAACTTATATAATCTTAAAGCGCTTAACACAATGGTACTCATATGTAAAGTCCATACTAAGTTCTTTAACTTATGATGCTTCTCGCCAGTGTATATCAGTTTTAAACCATTTTTAAACGTCAAATTTTTTTTATAACATTTAAAGGCTATTATACAGGGTGTCTCTAAAAGGACTGTACAAAATGCTGTCATGAATTTATCGATCGAATACAACAATTAAAAGCAAGATTGAAAATGTTTTTACAAAATTTGGTTATGAGTAGGTATTAGAGGTATGAAATGAAATTCTGTTGACTTTTTTGTTGCAAAATATAGAGCTACATGCAGTCCTTGGTTAAGGTTCAATATAACCCAACTTTTTGCTTTGGTATATTATAGCTCTAGTAAAAAAATATATTCTTTTATATTTTTTGAACAAAAAAAGAAATACTTAGATATTTTAAGTAAAGTTTAATTCTGTACAAACATTTAATATTAAATTCCTTTACCAAACTTGGTGTTGTGACAAAGTCGGTCCATATAAGGTCACGACATTCGGCCATATTGCTTTAACGTGTTATGACGTCACATCTCCCATTTTTCGGCCATGTTGTTCAGTGCCGGAGATATACAGTTTATTGTATTAGTAGAACAACCGTTTACACAACAGTTTTTAATTGTTATTAAGTTGTAAATTCTTTACTTGTAAATAAACTTTACAAATTAATTTTGGAATTATATCTTTCAACAAATATCACTTCCAAAACAATGCAAAATGAAATGCGCAAATTCTAGACGCCACTGGATTGATATTCAGCTTTGATTTTTACCCAGTCTTGTCAACTTTTCTCTGAGAAGTGCCCTTCCTTGCGTCCCCGACCTTGAACCGCCTAAAATTTGAGGATATGTCGCAACCTTATAAATATAAACTAACCTTGGTGTTGTGATAAAGCTTTCTCGGAAAAAAAAAACTCAAAATCTCATTTTATTTTTCTGGTAAAATGTAGAGAGAGCCAACTGCAATCCTCTTAATTCATTAACAAAGTATTGCAGGTGGGTTCCGTTACATGTTACAACAAAATCCAGCAATATTGAATTTTGTAAAACAAATATAAATTAAGAAAAAATTATATTAACCAACCACTAAAATAAAATAAAAAATTAATACCTTGTATCTTGTAAGCAATAGGTTTTTGACAGAGGTAAATTTTGTTAAATCGTTGTATCTTCACTCCCGGTTCTCAACAGAGAAACTCGTGGTTTCGCGCGTATGCATCCCTATACGGTCCAACTGGACAGGCCCCGAACATTCCACTTTGTTCCTTCTTTTATCCCTAGAGTTTCTAGAATATGGAACCTGCTGCCCGCGGAGGTCTTTTCTTCCCCCAAATCTGCAAGTATATGTCCAGTGCCAACAAACTCCCCTCTTACTTCTCTTAAGACACACACGGTACGTTAGTATTTAGGCTTTTTATAAATGGATAATTAATAAAAGCGTAAAAATATATTTAATCTAAGTGCCAAAATACAGGGTGATTCAAAAATCGATCACGAAACTTAAGGGGCGATTCTACTTCACAAAATAAGGGTAGAACTTCATATATATTTTTTAAAATATCATTCGTTATCGAGTTACAAGCCGTCAAAGTTCTAGTGTGTTAAATATTTAAAAATTTTTTTTTAATTTTTAGCATCCCGTAGTTTAAAAACTAAGTTTAGGACATATGTTTATATAAAGTTTTTTTCTTTTTTTTTTGTTGTAGAATCGTTTATTGCTTATATTCTTTTACAACATTCATATATTTAAAAATGGAATAAAATGAAAAAAAAGAACATTTAAAACCGAGTCTGCATTTAGACGAGTTTTTCGGTGATATTAAAAGTCAGAAATGTGCAGATTATTTCGGTATGCAAGTTTTAATTAAACTTCTAAAATATGATTGCCAACGACCAAATTAGCCGAGAATATTGTATGAATAATTAAAGTAAATAGAAAACTGAGAACACAAAAACCAGACCACTAGACATAAATGCTAATGTTGTTTTTAAAACTTTTAAGGGCATAGGGGTCAAATATTCAGTAGCAAGTAAACTATAAAAGATCTTTTATTAAAAGCTTATTTTTAGTTTTAATTTTTTTTTCACTACTACACTGGGTGTTTTTTTTTGGTTTTAACTTTATAGTATAGGCTAAACGGTAAGGAATAAAAATTGGTGTGTTCTGTTCTCTGTTTTAGTTTTATGTGTAATGGCGCAATTAGATTTACGCTAATATGATTGGTTTACAACATACAGGGTGATTCTCATAATTCGTCGATTTTTAATATGTCATACAAATGAATTTAGTTTTAGAAAAATATTTTATTGGTTAAAATTATATGTATTTTGTGTCTTTAACATTTTTTCGTACTTCCAGTTTACAAGTAATTTTACAGCGTACGTCTTAGACAGCGGCGATAATAGGGGTGGGAGAGGGGGCAGGTGTGTTTCGGGGCTAAGAAATCACCTTGTGTAATTTAAGCAAATTCTATTGATTTGTCACTTTAGGAACAAAACATAAAATATTCATGTACCATGGGTTAAAATGCAATCACAGTCTGCAAAAAGGATCTTATTCGCCTCGTTCGAAATGAAACGGATTTTGAGATTGTGTTATAAGCTTCTTTTATTGGATTTTAATTTAAACTAACTGGATTACGCGAGCTTTTTGCACTGACTTGGGGCTCATTTCCACTAGAATCCTTTTAATAGGATAAAACCTTAAGGCGGTAGATAAGAGACATTCAACCAAAATATTTTACTTTTAAATCTTTTTTGTCATTAAAAATATGAGAGATTTATATGGTAAACATGACATATTTTTAAATAAAAATACGTTTTATATTGTAATGGTATAAAGTACCCTCTAAAGAAAAAAAAAATTGTGGGAAAATACACAGGGTTTTTCAAAATTAATGTACCATATTTTAATTGAATATTCTACGTCGAAAATAAGACTTTGTTTCCTATATTAACATATGTCCGGAAAACGCTGGCTTTTAGAGATATAGGGTTTTATTATTTAAGAAAAAAAAGGTCAAACCACTCTTAAAATTCCAATGGTATTCGGTACATTGCTTTAGAGCAGCAAAAGTTATTTTTGTATGTGAAACATAAAAAAAAATACCAGTGACGTCTGAACCACATTTTGTATGGACTCCCTTGAGAAGAAAAAATGGCGCGCCACCGCTCCACGAGTCTCTCTGCTGGGAGTTGCAAGTTGGAGGAACTATACTGGATAAGCTCGTCGGAGCAGAAGCCGTGAAAGTATCTATAAAAGGGCGACAGATCTCCTACAGCTTGACGATGGGCAAGAGAAGAAAGTCTTTCAGTAAGTAGAGGGTCATTAATAAGACGAGCAGCTCTTCTTTGAATGGCATCAATAATGCTGAGGGTTGTGGGGGACGACATTCACCAGACTGAGAACAATATTCCAAGGGGGTCGAATTTGGGACACAAACAAAGTGTATTATATTGGAAGGGGAAAAATACTTTTGGCTCGAAAAAGAAATCCAAGCTTTTGGAAGCCGTCGTGGCTATAGATACGATGTTTGTGCCAGTTGAGGTTGTTCTCAAATGAGATGCCCACAGGTTGAATGTGTCCTTGCTTTGCATAACCTGGCCACTCATAAGCGAAAGGGTGAGTGTTTGATGATTTTTTCCGCGACAGGGAACATGATTGAGTTTTAGATGCATTAAATTAAACGAGATTTTGGCGCCCCAATCCAATATTAAGTTGAGGGCCTGTGAAAGAGATATCTGCATCGCCCTGCGTTTGCTTTTCAAGTCGGGTTGAGAGATTGGATTGAAAACCTGTAAACTGGCGTGAAGGGTACTATCGTCAGCAAAACTATGAATGGGATTGGTTGTGGAAGAAGAGAAGGTCGTTGATGTGAAGAAAGAAACAAAGTTGGTGCCAGTACTGAACCCTGAGGCACTCCAGCATTAATTTCGTGAGCTTAAAGAGTGGCGTTCTACAATGACTGATATACGCTCGATAAGAAAGATAACTGGAGAGCCAAGAGCAGAGTTTAGTTGGAAGACCGTAGGAGGGAAGTTTATTGTAGTCACCACCCAGACCTGATAGTCGAAAGCATTAGATATATCAAGAGCAACGTGATCTGGGACTCACCTAGAAACTCAAGAGACTTGTGTGAAACGAAGAAAAAAGATCTGCTCTAGATCTCTTGTGAAAATCCGTACTGCCTATCATGTTAAATCTTATGTTTTTCTAAATATTTAAAAATTTTTGAGTTTATGAATTTCTCCATAACTTTACAAAGCACTGAGAGGAGTGAAATAGGTCTATAGTTGGATGGGAGAGATTAAGATCCTTTCTTGGGAATGGGTTGGACACGTGCAGCTTTCCAGCTATTAGAAAAAATACCTTGACTAGTAAATTAAGAAAAAGAAACTTTATTGACTATTTAATTATAGCAAAACAAAATTTAATCATTTATAATATTTTATTTTTTAATTCGTAATTCTAAAAGTGTAAAAACAAGTTACCACATATTTAATGTACTTTACAAATAGTAAAACAGTTTAACGAAATAAAGGTTTCGTTTATGGAATGACCCATACAGTTGTCTGAGCTTATTTCCTTGAAAATTGCATTGCGCAAGAAACTGTAAAAGAAGCTCAATCTGATGTCTTGTTAGAATGTTAGGTTTTTACGTTTAAATTTACTTGTAACAAAAACATTCTCACTATAAACGACTAGACAAGATCATATTACGATAATAAAAAGCAGATATTTTCATTTAGAAAGAGACAAATACGGATTTTTGTTTTATGTTTTAATTTAGTGTAAAAAACAGCTTACTAAAAAAACTCATAAATATAACTCCTGTTTTTTAAATAATGTTAGGTGTGCGCGAATAGAAAAAGGTATATTTAAGGATGTTGACGGTAGGTATTACAATTCTGGATCTACTTAAAAAACTGCAAATAATAAAAAAGGACAAAATAAAAAAACTAGCAAAAAAAAAAACAAATTGGTGGAAATATTAGCTTTTTAAAATATAAACAAACGTCAATGATTGACATACTTTATGTTTGTTTTATTAAGCTTATATTACTGATCGATAAGGCATATCTAAAACCCCTGATTCTGACGTATAATTTTGAATACATAAGGGGCCACTTTACATCACTGGGCAAATGTACTATATGGAACTATCTTCTGGAACCATTAGACCGGTAGATAAAAAACTGATTTAACTTATTTGAATAACTTAATTGTACGGGCATACCCCCACTAGGGGTAACCTGTACAGGGTTAACTAAAACTTTATACTTGACTTCACTTTTACTACCTACTTCTTATCTAATATTTTTATAACTTCTTTTTCCTCATTATTAGGACAATTTCTGTATATATACCAAGTTGAACTTAGTATTTTGGTGACTTAGCACGTTATTGACCCTGAATAAAATGATATGACCTAAATTCTGTTATTGTTTAGTGACAAAAATCCCTGCTCTATATTTTCGATTATTTGTTTTAATTTTGTGTGATTTCTTTAATGCCAGAAATAATTAAATAAATATTAAAATTATTAAAACCCATACACCCCCATACAGGGTGTTCACAATATCTTTGCAACTAGGAAAATTAGGAAATTTACTAAATTTCATCCGCCCAATCTAATGCAACAAAAATTATTGGGGCATTTCATTTAAAAAAGTAAAATATTTACATGTACCACAAATCTGGGAAATTTGGCAACAATGGTAATACTATTATTTAATTCCGCATGCCCAAGAAAGCACCCTAGATATCAAATGGGGTAAATGTAGCTTTAGCGGTTTTTAAAAGATATTAATCAGTTAGTGGAAATTTTATACTTACCCAGTATGCAACATATCGCACTCAGCTATTTTTAAAGGTATATCGACTAGAGTATTATTGCATTACTACCCGATATACCTAACCAGAACTAAGCAAAACGAGCACTATTATTTACTCAATCCGAAATGTTTACGCCGGTATTCGCGTTAGCCTTTCTCCCTTTCAACGCAATGCCTGTACACATGTTATGTATATGTTGTATTTGACTGGCTGATTTTGTATAAATATGTCAAATATATTTTTACTTTGGAAATATTTTACCCCAAAAATAAATATATACCTATAGAAATTATGAAGCATCCAAATGTGCTTGTATATTAGCCTTTGTATTAGTGCGCGTTTTTAACCCCTTGATTTAGTTCCATACACCTATTACGTAGCAAAGCCATTAAATCTCAATTTCCTATTAATTGAGTAATTTTTTACCGTGACTTCGCCCTAAACATATTAACGCTTGTAGTTCATTAATCCTTTTAACAGTCACAGTTTATAAACTTGTAAATTACTTTTTTACCCTAAGGACATACGAGACAGTTATTATGTAATTGGCCCAATTTTTAGTATACAGGGTGATTCAAAAATTGATTACGAAACTTAAGGGGGTGATTCTACTTGACAGAAGCAAGGGTAGAGCTTTATATACACATATACATATACATATACATATACATACATATATATTTTTAAAATGTCATTCGTTTTCTAGTAACAAGCCATCAAAGTTCAATTTATATTTTGGTTTTTCGCTCATATTGCATTTATTTTTTAACCAATCCAGTTGATATTTGGCACACAAATCGAGCTTTGCAGATTTTAAAATTTTAGAACAAAAGTACTTTTTTAAATACTTCACCAAAACTTAAAATTTATCTACATCATAACTTTTATTTTGACAGATAGCTAAAGCTGGGAGCGCCATTTTATGAACAATCAAAAACTTAAAAAATAAGGTACTCTTTATTAAAGTCGAAAAACTTTACCGTTTAGGCACCTAATAGATATCAAAGTTCTATCGATTTTAATCAAATTACCTACATACATACAGGGTGTCAGTAACTCAACCGACAAACTTTGCAGGGCGATTCTACAACAGAAAATCAGAAATAACTACATATAAACTAAAGTACGGTGTATTTTCAAAAAAAAACGTTTTTTTTTATTTTTAACTACCCGTAGTTTGAAACTAAGACTTTCCGGGACATATGTTTATATGAAGTTTTTCTTACTTCTGTTGTAGAATCGTTGGTAGTAGGGTTGTCGGTTATACACTGACATTATGTGTATGTGGTCATTAGTGAAATTGATGAAAAACTTGAGTGTCTATTGAGAATGCCTAAACTGAACAAACGGAATTTGTCGACTTTTAATAAATGGTACCTCATTTTTAAGTTTTGATTATCAAAAATGGCGCCCCCAGCTTGCACGTGTCTGTCTGCAAGAAAGTAAAAGATTGCCTCTCTAAATGTATAAAATCCCCTCTGGCGGTATTTAAAAAGAAGTAGGCACTGTCTTAAGAAATCTTAAATTTACCAGGAGGTCGACTGTAGTGCCAGTCTCCTAAACTGGTTTACGACACAAAAAGATAAAATTGCCCATATATGGCTGAAAGGCAAAATTGACGATACCCCAGCTTATGACAACTCAGATGACATTCGCAAAGAAATGAATGACGTCTGAGGATTATGACTCTGCCCTTATTTTTGTCAGGTAAGATCACTCACTAAGTTTCGAGATCATTTACACACAGTCCACCTGCATGTGTAATGTCAGCAGTGAAAAAATTCTATATATACCTCGGGTCAAAAAGGGTGTTATTTACTTTATTTTTTAAAATGCTCGGTAAATAATTATAATAGCTCCACTTCCCACTTTAGGTACATAATATACTATTTATTAGTTGGGTTTGAAGTACTACAACGAAAAAAAAAATATAAAGAGGCCTCAAATTACTAACTAAAAATTTTATTGAGGCGCATTTTGTGATTCATTAAAAATAATTAAGAAATGCTGACAAAAATTACGTTTCAATAAAAGACAGATAAATGCAATCATTTTACATAAAAATTGTGAATTTGCAGCAATACTTTGTGTTAAAGTAAAATAAAAAAAAAACTGCTTATTTAGCAGATCTATCTTATACCCTTTTGTATTAAACCAGAGTGTAGTTTGATAAGGGAGTGGCCGTGGTAAAAAATTGGCAATTAATTGGAAATTAAGATTTAATGGCCTTTGTTCTGAGCAGGTAATTGACAGCAATCTTGATTAGCGCTTGGGCATTTAGACCCCAAGTTTGTTTACGTTTAAGTATGGGTGTATTTTATGTAGTTTTGTTATACAGAGTTAATACGAGTGAACGTCTTTATTAATCACCAAAGGGAATATTTGTTTTAGAAGTTATATCCACTTACAATTTTGAGAAAATATATTTTTTGTAACATATTTATACAAATACTCATCTCTACTTATGAGCGGCCAAGTTTTACAGAGCAAAGACACTTCTTTAATCTTTGTGGGCGTCACATTTGAGAAGTAACCCTAACTGGCATAAACACATTGTATCTATAGCCACGGCAGCTTCAAAAGCTTGGATTTCTCTTTCGAGCCAAAAGTATTTTTCCCCTTCTAATTTATACACTTTGTATGTGGTCCCAAATCCGACCCTCCCTTGGAATATTGTTCTCATATCTGGGGGCATGGCGTCCCCCACAACCCTAACAGCATTCTTGATTCTATTCAAGAAGAGCTATTCGTCTCATTAATGAGTCCTTCACTTACAGAAGGCTTCCCTCTCTTGCCACATCGTCGGGCTGTGGGGGATTTATCGCTTTTTTATAGGTACTTCCATGGCTTCTGCTCTGAAGAATTGTCCAGTATAGTTCCTCACTTACGGTTCCAACAGAGAAACTCGTGGTTCCGCACGTATGCATCCTATACGGTCCAACTGGACAGGCCCCGAACTTCCCACTTTGTTCGTTCTTTTATCCCTAGAGTTTCTAGGTTGTGGAACCTGCTGCCCGCGGAGGTCTTTCCTTCCCCCCAAATCTTCAAGTATTTAAGTCCCGTGTCAACAAACTCCCTCTTACCTCGCTTAGAAGACACCCACGGTACGTTGAGTATTTAGGCTTTTAGCCTTCGGTTTATATCCAAAACTAAAAACCACTCTTGACGGGATTGTCTTGTATCACCTGTAACTCCTTTTGCGCCCACAACAACAATATTAAGACAAGAAAACCCCAATCTTATTTTTTAAAAACATGCTCGTTTTGAAATTGAAATAAGTTTTCGTTTAATCAAGGTAGCTTTATATCTAATCAAGAACTTGTTAAATTTTGATGCGAAGAAAAATTATTGTTTTTAAATAACTCTTAAACTCATATTATTTTAATTACTTCTACAGTTCGCTTAATATTTTGACTGGCTTAAACCAATTATTTGCTTTAGTGATTTACTCAAGTGTAACTTTTTTACCTAAACCTCTACATTATCGACCTAATATTAGCCATACTTAGATTGAGTTTAAGCATCTTGCTTGGACAGTAATTCTATTTGAAAGTGCCGCGAAGAACACGCGGTGCGGTGGCGCCCACCTCGACCAATAGCAACGCGCTTTGCGGCGGGATTTGATCACGCCATTTTTCATGTGTCCGAGACTTGAGATAGTGGAGCCGAGCCGGTGCATTTTTCTTTTTATCTGTATAGCGGGTGTGAATGTTTATGTCGATTTGAATATGGAATTGGAAAATTTGCTCACTGAATGGGAAATGATGGATTTAATCCCCATTTTTCAAGGTAAGTACACAAAGTAACAGTACAGTAACATTTTTTATATCAGGTGCAAAATACTTTTATAGGTTAGAATAACTAAACGTGTTTAAACAATTTAAAAAAATCTATATAGGTAGGAATATGCTTTAAGGTGGGTTTTCACGCTCATGCAATTTGCACAAGTTGATTTGTGCATGCCATTTGTACAAATTAGACTGAACTATTTATTACATCCGTTTTTACGGCAAATGTATTTGCACAAATTTGTTGGTAATTATCTACAAACCGGACGCATCGCCGATTTTAATGAAATTTGGTATACGGGGGTTTTGTGGGCGCTGATCACGAATGTGAAAGAATTTTAGTCGGACTCGTTTCGTTCTCGAAATATTCATCTTTAGACTTGATAACCAAATCTAGCCTGAATTCACTATTTCTCTCCTTCTTTTGCACTCAATTCTTGATTGAAAGGTAAATTGGTACACAATATTTGATTTCCACCTCTAATAACCCCATTTTTCTATTTATTTTAACCGTTTTTTTCTATAAATCGCAAAGCTTCACTTTCAAACATTTTAATCGCAGTCTGTCATTGTCACTGCCACTGAAAGTGAAGCTTTATTATTTTATGGAAAAAATGGATAAAATAAATAGAAAAATGGTGTTTTTAGAGGTGGAAACTAAATATTAAGTACCAATTTAGCAGAAAACTCAAGAATTGAGTGCAAAAAGAAGGGGAAATAGTGAATTCAGGTTATAATTTTATGAAATGTGTTTAAGTATAATACTGTTTGTTTATAAGGCATGGCTCTTCTATTTTATGTTAGATTACTTTTAAAATCTCTTGGTGCTTTTTTTTAATTCTTCCAAAAGTATTCGTATTTTCAGTTCGTACAGGGAACAAAACTAAGGATGTTTTAATGTTTTTTAGAAAGGTTTTGCTTATATAGCTTAGGTAGTATATTTAGCATTAAACTAAAAGCAAAACAAATTATATTTTTACCATTCTGTTAATTTCAGGTGCCTGACACAAAAAGAGTTTCTATCTGTCTTTACTGCTTGAAACTTGTTGAAAATATGAAAAATGTCCCAAGAAGGTCTTATGAAACAAGAGTAGTATCCAGTTTATCATATATCTTGTAAATTTTAATATTTTTTTAAGTTCCAATATTTTAGTTAAAACAATATAAAAATGTATTATACTTTTAGTGTACATTTTAAATATTTAGGGCAATATTATTAAATTATGTGTTTTTTATTTTGTTTACTTCAAATAATTATTTTTAGTAACTGGGTTCATACCTTAAATAAAATTCAGGGCGATCCTTCCCGTAATGACATTGATTGATATAAAATACATTGGAGTCAAGAAAATTTTAAAAATTGTGTCACATACTAAGACTGGTGGAGAGACTTATAGGACTAAACTATTTTGTAAAATCTGACTCTTTGATTATATCGAAAAACTAAAATTTTTAAAATATGTTGTAGTTTAGTTTTGTAGCAGTCTTAAAATGTGAAACACTTTTTAATTTTTTTTTTTTGGCTCTAATTTATTTTATGTCAATCCATGTAATTCCCGGGCGGAACTCAAAATGTATTCTAAGATATGAAACTATTTGCAATAATATTTAATATGCTTTGTTTAAACTTATCGAAGTTTAAATCTAAGCAAAAATAGTGTTTGTATTAAAAAATAATTATCCTTTAATAAAGATAATTTAGATTTAACCTGAGAATTGCATATAATTAATGCAATAATTCTATACTTATTCCAAGTTTAGTTATTCTTAAGCAAATCGCAATTACAATTTTCATTAAAAGATTACTATACTTAAATAAAGCCCAGTTTGTTTTATATTAAGAAAGCTAAAATATCTGGCCTAGTATAGCTTCATACTTATTTAAATAATATATAAAATTAAATTAAATAAATCTTTAATATTGATTAAAGGGGTATATGTTTCTGAACAAGATTAGTTGTTATTGGTGATATATGAATGTAAGCTTGCATTTGAGTCAAGATCATTACTCTTGAATATAGTGGATATTTTTTCTAATAAAATGGTGTTAAACGATGATTCGCGTCTTTAAAAGAGGATACGGAACAGTACACAATAAATACAGGGACAAAAAGACTAAAATAAAATTCCAAAAAATTAATATGAATTTGTTTAAGTTAAGTCATAACAGACAGAAACTACGCAAAGCTAAAACGCTTACCAATCCATCTAACTTTTGGAAAAGCCGTACTGAAAATTTTCCGTCTGAGTAACTACCAAAGCCGCTGGAAGTAGATAGCGATTTAATTACGAATATTACGATATATACGCTATAATTACGCAAATCTATATAAAGATTTACTCGACCGTATTTCGATATTAAACCCCGTCTTCATCCCCTTAATTTATTATTATGTTGGTTGGCTAAACTTTCATTTCAGCTTCGTTCCAAAATTTTGTGAACTAATAAATTTAAAAAAAAGCTATAAAACATACTACAAAATAAATTTAAAAGTACATAAAACACTTATATTCAAGGTCATCCAAAAAAGATTTCCTCTTCTAGTGACTTTATTATTGGTCAAAACACAAAATGCTTTAAGTAAAAACTATTAACTTTTTACCGCTTTCTAAGTTAAATATGGCAAAATAATTCATTTTTAGATATATATTAAAAACTTTTATAATAGAATAACCCGTATATTGTGCTATTATTAAAACAGAAATATAGCAATACAAACCCTAAAAATTATTTTTTCCACGACGTTAATAAAAATGCTGTTATTTTAATCGATAACATGAATTCAAAGTACTCCCTTCTAGTTTACTACATAAGGATTAGAAAAAGTAACTTTTTTAACACGTTGAAGCTTTTTTACACTTTGAATTAGTGTTTTGTTTTGGTGCCTACTACAATAAACTTAAATATCAATTTATGCAATGTAAGAGTAACGTGACGTCAACTGAACCAAACGGTCAAGTTACTCCTGATTTCGTCATTATTTTTTTAGTTCATATGGTACTTGACAGATTGCAAATAAATTTAATAAAACTACTAAAATTAATAGTAATAATGAATTTGGATGACCAAGAAATTAAAAATGAATTTAGGTATAGTGTTTTAGTATTATTTCTACAAAGAGTAAGTACATACAATTTTCTAAAATTCAATAATAAATGCATAGTTATGAAGAGGATAATTATTGTCTCTTAAAAAAATAGAACGCTATAATTTTTTGTTGCAATATAATGTCTGTGCTGCAAAAACTTAAAATTAGTAAGTTTTGATAAATAAAACATGTTTAAAATGATATTTTTGGAAAGTTTTATACGGTCGTGGAAAAAATATAGTATGTAACACATGCAATTAGATTAGATTAGGAGGTGGATTGCATATCCTCTAACACTGCAACCTGCTCAGGTTTATTGTGTGTCCTCCGTCCATAGGTTAGAGCACGCTATCCAAGCCGGTCTGTTTAATCAGACTCCACAAGCTTGAAACTGGCCCCTTGGTATATCTTGCCGCTTTAGGTTTCTTCACCCAGCCTTGCAAACCGCAGACGACAAAGGGCTTCGCAGTAGCACCATACGTGTTCTGCGGTTTCTTCCTTCCTCCTGGCAGAACCTACATAGGTTTTCTTCTGCCAGGCCCATAGTTTCAGGTGTTTATTCAGTCTGCAATGACCTGTCAGTTGACCCACTATTCATTCTTACTGCCTTCGGTTATAATTCAGAAGGTCTTTTGTAAATTCTGGCGAGTAAGCCTTGATGAACACTTTCGCCTGACGCTGTCCTGGTGTTCTCCTCCACCAGTCTTGTGATTCCCTCATAATCCATGATCTAATGGATGACCTTACCTGGCATGATGGAATTCCACAGTAGGGCTCAGGACCTACCATTGTCCTACCAGCCCCTCCTTTACTCCAATTTATCAGCTTCTTCATTGCCTTCGTGGCCTTCGTGTGCAGTGCCCGAACGTGGTTAGCTTGTTGGACTCACCCACCTCTTCCAGGGCAATTGCCAGTCCGCGGCGGAGCTGATTTTGCGCATGAACTGGGTGCCCTGATGGCTGCCTGGCTGTCCGAATAGATTGCTATGGTTTTATCCTATTTTTATAACTTTTTCTTTGAGACTTACCAACAAAATCCTAGAAAAATTTCAAGGTTACAGCGGAGTTTTTTTAATTTTTTAAAAATATACACATGGTGATGATGTGCAGGGCTGGAGAGTGCTTGTCAGGTGATGATTGTCATTACTTAATTGTCTTTCACTTGACTCATCAAATAATGTTAGTACTTTACATAAAAAAAAGTTTTCTCTCGCTTCGTTAGGGAGAGATATTAACCTTCAAAGTTAGAATAGAAAAACTTGTTTAAATTGTAACTTTTGAACTGTTGTCACAGTACCAACAACATTTGGGCAACCTAATAACCAAGGCTTCTTTTCATCAGGTAAGCGGCTGCTCAGTAAGTCCGGATTATACAGGATGTCACGATGATGTTTCATCTTTGCATGTGTATTTTTGACACAGGTAACACATTTCAAAATTTGCTTTGACCATTTGATTCCTTTATCTTTTCTACAAAAGGTATACCAATTGATACGTCAGATTTTTTTCATAAAATCGCATTTTAAATCCGGACATACCAGTATTTTGTATGTAATAAAATATGTAGCTGTATGTTGATATGGGCCACAAAAGTGGTTGGTGTGTGTCTCACTGTCGCCAGCTTGGAGTTCCGTTTCCAACAATGCTCAAATTTTACTCCTTTTTACAAGGACATTTTGACAACCACAATTAAACTTTCGTAGCCGTCCAGACGCCGATCCTGTCCACTAACTACAAAAAAGCTGCGCCAGCATGACTGCAAAAATGCGGCTGGACGAACTACTTTTCTGGTCCGATCGACTACTATCAAACTACTTTTGGCTCATTTTAACTTTAAAAAGTGGCTCGTGGAAACACAGCTAAGATATCGATTAAAATAAGGTATACTTAAAAAAAAGGAATGAAACGTGTCAAAAACAAATACAAAAAATAAAAAAATCTTTTCACCCTCTATAATCCTGATTTACAGAACAACCGTTTACTTATAAAAAGAAGCACCAATATAAGGTTATTCAGTTTCTCAAATATCGTTGGTACTATGGCAACAGTTCATAAGTTATATTTGAAATAAGTTTTTTAATCCAACTTTGAAAGGTCAATAACTCCCTAACGAAGCAAGATAGAATTTCTTTTATATGAAATACTAACAATACTTTGGCTCACTATATCACTATCATTTTTTACCTTACCTTTTCGGAGACCTAGCCTATATGTAAAATCAATTTTTTTACTGAAGTTAAAACCGCAGATATGAAAAACATCCGACATTATAATACTCGGCTAAATAATTGCTTTAAGCAAATTATTTACGATCTAAAAAACTCTTTTCTTTTTTAAATTACCTTAAATTTTTTGATCAAATTTAATTATTTCTAAAATAAAAATACCTCGGTTTTTTAATTTTAATAAAACTTTCAAATTGTTTATTAATGTCTACGTCTTTTGTCTACGTCTTCTTCTCACTTAAGTTTAATAAGATGCTTTGCTTAACTAAGAGCCCTTTATTTAAAATCAAGTTTTCATAATTTAAGAACATACTTGAAATATCAACCCAAACAAACTTATTTCATATTTTTAATAACCAAACCTTAAATCTTATTATACCAAAGAAATTTCTCTTATAAACTTTTTACCAAACGCTAAAAGCGCTGTCGACGACGCGACGATCTTTTAAATAATGTCTGAGGAGTTTTTGATGACAAAAAAAGTATCGTAATAAAATTTCAGGTAAAATTTAACATGGACGTGCACCTTCTAAAAGAAAAAAATCTTTTTAAGTGGTCTTCGTGGAAAATGTTGCTATTAGTATGATTTGAATTGGCGATCCATGTAATGGATAGATAAAAAAAAGTTTTGACAATCTACTTAATTTTTCCACGAAGTGGAACATTAAGTTTTAATCTTTTCCAGTTTTTAAATGTTTAAAAACGTTAACTTTCCTTTTTCTAATTGTGTTGTCTGAATTTTTTTTCCTGTAGTTTAAGTACAAATATTTAGCACATAGGTTACAAAGTTCCAATAGGAACGAAAAATTATATAAAAGTGTATAACACTTGCTCGTTCAGGGAATTTATTTTTTGTATTTAGAAAATATTTATAAGCTGCTAAAAAAAGTGTCCTTTTTAAAGAAAAAAAAAAATGAATTTATTAATATTTCTTTAGATCTTAGATAATTTTTTAGACTTATTATTTTTACTTTAAATGGGATGTTGCTAGAATTACGTTTAAATAGAAAAGGAACCAGAAAAATATCACCACAAATTTCTAAGACCAAAATATGACGATCTAACCTAAATTGGAGATATGCTCTATATTGGTTAGGCGGATTCATTTATTGGATGCTCTTCTTGTTGAGTACACGCCTGGAAAGAATGAGACCGCTTCGGTCCTGGTCAGGGTATACAGGCTGACCCTGTTCAGCCCTATTGACCCCTATGAACTGGCCGGTCGCCTGAAACAAAATGAAAGAAAAACCCCCCAAAAATTCTAATTAAAAAACGACGTTTCGGTGGCAAGTCTGCCACCGTTGTCAAGATTAAAAAATAAAAATAAATATTAACTAATATTTTAATTAAAAATGATTAAAATTTAGATTATTTTGTATCTCAAACTGAAAATAGTTTGACATATGTAATGTATGACTTTTTTTTTTCATATATAACCTAACTTATCTCTGTTTAAAGTCGAGGATGTTTTAGATACAGTGAAGCTTTAATCTGGTTTTATAATTTTTATAAATGTGTTTTAATTAATAATAAGTGTATTTTTACACTGTTTGGCTATAGAAGGTTTTCTGTGGTAAAAAATAAATCTGTTCTCAATTTTGTGTACACTCTAGAGGGCGCAACCTGCCGGTATGTTGCACACATTTAAAAAAACGTTATAACTCTTTTAGCAATTATGTATTTAACATAGAAAGCGAGGTGTAGACCTATAAAGTCCCGCTGCTGGTTATGCTAATACCAAAGAGTAAGACATATTTCATTCATCAATAATTAGTGTGGTAAAAAAATGTTATTAAATCAATAACCAAATAAAAATATAAATTAAGAAATTAAAGAACATATTGTTACAACGGTTTGGCTTTAATTTTGGTGTTATTTAATTTGTACGCCAATGTTTAAACGTAAAAACTATTTTACTTTTGAAGCGTTTTTCTGGATAGAATGAAACAAGCTATTTAGGAAAGTGGTTCTTAAAACGATACTCTAAATCGATACCTATACATAAAATGGGACCATTGAAATGTTATTAGTTTCTTTTTTCTTTAAGTTTAAGGTTCATGGAAGACTGAACAAAGGTTACTTATTCGATTCGCTTTTTTATTGCCTGCAATAAATGCAGGTTTTATAGCAAGACATTAATTTTCTTCCAAATAAGTCGGGCCCTACGCTTGGCCAACTTGGCAATCAGAATATACGGTGGACTACCCGGTATACTTAACCAATACATACTTAGGAAAAAGACTTTTAAACCTTTATGTTAAAACGATCGTTCTTAAGAGGCTGGCAACCAAAAGAGAAATAAATAATAGAAATATTGCAACCCTCAGAAATCTAAATGTTGTTAAACAAAATTCTTGTGCCTTATGCAAAAACATTAATGTTTCACCTTCTATCTAGACAAAGCATTAGCATTTATAACTAAAGCTCAAACACTTCCGATAAAATGAAATATTTATGACTGATCTCGTATGCTTCATTTCACACTAACTCACGGTTTTGCAATTTTTTCTTTTGAAAATACCAACTTTTAATCCTCTTTTCTCCTCGTTCGTTTGATATGCTAAAATACTTTGTTATCCACTCCACCTGACGATTTTTTGAAAGACGGGATTAAACTGTATTAATAATGAAGAGCTTTTTAGATTATAAATTATTCTGGCATACGACAGACGCTGTGATTATTACTAGCAATATTTAAATTTAAGATGAGGTTACTTACCTTTCTCTTTGTTAAGAAAGCACTTATTTATTTTTATTTTATTTTAGTTTGTTTTTTATCTGTTTAACACTCCACGAAGGCTTTATCCTAAGTACCAGAGTACCGTGGCTGTCGAGTTATTAGATGTTTAACCCATTTTCCATGCTGTTCCGTCAACGTTATCCAAGCACTGAAACATGCAATTTTTGCATTTCACAGCACTTTTTTTTTTTTAGACAACGGACGTTATTATCTAAATAACTTCGACCTGGGGAAGTTCCTATTGCTTAACAACTAAAATAAATACCTAGAAACAAAAAACAATATTACCGAGTTAAAATTTAAACAAAATATTATTTGGCTTTTCTTCCAAATAAAATTAAAAAGTTTATTCAACATTTAAAGAAAATTAAAATTTTAATATACCATGAAGAACTATTCCGCTCTTACACAATGTAATAAAAGTTATGATTGCTTTAAAATAATTAAAATATAAAATATTTAATATTTACACACCACAGCCAATGTTATTTTAACGCCAGTGGCTTTTTGTGTAGTGTATTTTTGGTTTATAAAGCATCTATAAATGTACCTTTTTAGTGTGGTACATTTTTGTGTTCCTATCTGACTTTAAGAAAAAAATAAAGCCCTGTATCTCAGAAACAAAGTAACTTCGGACATATGTTTATGGGAACTCCTTTTATAAAATGACGTAAGAAGTCAACTTTTAAAGTTTTGTATCGTAGTTAGGAAACTTCCTGTTCCAAAAGAGTAATTAATTTTATTCTAGAGAGCCAAAGATATCCTTTTATAAGTTTAAGCTAATATCAACATGCAGGATGCACAAAATAACACTAAAATATTTAAATATTTATTGGGTTTTTCTCGTTTCTTTTCTTTTTTTCTTTTTAATAAAACACCCTGTATATTATAATTTAGTCCAATTGAGCTTTGGTAATTTTTTATAATTTACTTAAATTCTTCATCTGTCTTTATTTTTTAATAACTTTGACGTATTGAAAATTCACCCTTATACAGGGTGATTCAAAAATTGATTATGAAACTTAAGGGGGTGATTCTACTTGACAAAATAAGGGTAGAGCTTCATATATTTTTTTTTAAATATCATTTCTTTTTTGGAGTTATAAGCCGCCAGAGTTTAATTTTTATTTTGGTTTTTCGCCATATTGCATTTATTTTTTAACCAATCCAGTTGATATTTGGCACTCAAATCGAGCTTTGCAGATTCTAAAATTTTAGGACAAAAGTACTTTTTTCAAATACCGCCAGAGGGCACTTTACCTATAACTTAAAATTTATTTACATCATAACTCTTTTATTTTGATAGATATCGCAAAGCTGAGAGCGCCATTTTATAGAAAATCAGAAAATTAAAAAATATGATACTCTTTATTAAAGTCGATAAACGTTACCGTTTAGGCACCAATAAACATCAAAGTTTTTATCAATTTCAATCAAATTACCTACATACATACAGGGTGTCCAGTAACTCAACCGACACGAACTTAACCAAACGATTCTACAACAAAAAATAAGAAAAAAATTTCATATAAACATATGTCCTAAACGTTTTAGTTTTTAAACTACGGTGTGTTAAATAATTAAAAAAAAACAAGATCTTGCATACTTATTTCCTAATTAAACAGTGAAGTAAATTCAAGGCGTACCACTTGACTGGAATAAGCGTATCTATATTTTTAATAGTAAAATATGCACTTAAATTTGCCTAACAACATTCTGTAACATACTGTATATTAATAAATACCATTTTTCAAAATTTTACAACGTTGTTCTGTGTACGAGCTTCCTTTCTTAGGAATGCAGGTAATACCTTTAGCCTAATAAGCCTTGCCATCAATTATATTGTTAATTAACTAAGTATAATATGTCAAAGGTAATAGTTCAAAAACCCTTAAAAAACAAGATATTCAAGAAAATTCGGACCCATCTTGCATACTTATTACCTATTTAAACAGTAAAGTAAATTCAAGGCGTACCACTTGACTGGAATAAGCGTATCTATATTTTTAATGGTAAAATATGCACTTAAATTTGCCTGACAACATTCTGTAACATACTGTATATTAATAAATACCATTTTTCAAAATTTTACAACGTTGTTCTGTGTACGAGCTTCCTTTCTTAGGAATGCAGGTAATACCTTTAGCCTAATAAGCCTTGCCATCAATTATATTGTTAATTAACTAAGTATAATATGTCAAAGGTAATAGTTCAAAAACCCTTAAAAACAAGATATTCAAGAAAATTCGGACCCATCTTGCATACTTATTACCTATTTAAACAGTAAAGTAAATTCAAGGCGTACCACTTGACTGGAATAAGCGTATCTATATTTTTAATGGTAAAATATGCACTTAAATTTGCCTGACAACATTCTGTAACACACTGTATATTAATAAATACCATTTTTTTAAATTTTACAACGTTGTTCTGTGTACGAGCTTCCTTTCTTAGGAATGCAGGTAATATATACCTTTAGCCT
Organism: Listronotus bonariensis; assembly: GCA_014170235.1. Taxonomy (NCBI): domain Eukaryota; kingdom Metazoa; phylum Arthropoda; class Insecta; order Coleoptera; family Curculionidae; genus Listronotus; species Listronotus bonariensis. The sequence goes on along the minus strand of JACEGR010003117.1, from coordinate 63,837 downwards.
GATATTACGCCTTGCCATCATATATATTGTTAAATAACTGAGTATAATATATCAAAGGTAATAGTTCAAGAGCCCTTAAAAACAAGATATTCAAGGGTAATTCGGACCCATCTTGCATACTTATTACCTATTTAAACAGTGAAGTAAATTCAAGGCGTACCACTTGACTGGAATAAGCGTATCTATATTTTTAATGGTAAAATATGCACTTAAATTTGCCTAACAACATTCTGTAACACACTGTATATTAATAAATACCATTTTTTTAAATTTTACAACGTTGTTCTGTGTACGAGCTTCCTTTCTTAGGAATGCAGGTAATACCTTTAGCCTAATATTACGCTTTGCCATCAATTATATTGTTAATTAACTGAGTATAATATATCAAAGGTAATAGTTCAAAAGCCCTTAAAAACAAGATATTCGAAGTAATTCGGACCCATCTTGCATACTTATTACCTATTTAAACAGTGAAGTAAATTCAAGGCGTACCACTTGACTGAAATAAGCGTATCTATATTTTTAATGGTAAAATATGCACTTAAATTTGCCTAACAACATTCTGTAACACACTGTATATTAATAAATACCATTTTTTATTTAAATTTTACAACGTTGTTCTGTGTACGAGCTTCCTTTCTTAGGAATGCAGGTAATACCTTTATCCTAATATTACGCTTTGCCATCAATTATATTGTTAATTAACTGAGTATAATATATCAAAGGTAATAGTTTAAAAGCCCTTAAAAACAAGATATTCAGAAGTAATTCGGACCCATCTTGCATACTTATTACCTATTTAAACAGTGAAGTAAATTCAAGGCGTACCACTTGACTGGAATAAGCGTATCTATATTTTTAATGGTAAAATATGCACTTAAATTTACCTAACAACATTCTGTAACACACTGTATATTAATAAATACCATTTTTTTTTAAATTTTACAACGTTGTTCTGTGTACTGAGCTTCCTTTCTTAGGAATGCAGGTAATACCTTTAGCCTAATATTACGCTTTGCCATCAATTATATTGTTAATTAACTGAGTATAATATATCAAAGGTAATAGTTCAAGAGCCCCTTAAAAACAAGATATTCTGGAGTAATTCGGACCTATCTTGCATACTTATTACCTATTTAAACAGTGAAGTAAATTCAAGGCGTACCACTTGACTGGAATAAGCGTATCTATATTTTTAATGGTAAAATATGCACTTAAATTTACCTAACAACATTCTGTAACACACTGTATATTAATAAATACCATTTTTTTTTTAAATTTTACAACGTTGTTCTGTGTACATGAGCTTCCTTTCTTAGGAATGCAGGTAATACCTTTAGCCTAATATTACGCTTTGCCATCAATTATATTGTTAATTAACTGAGTATAATATATCAAAGGTAATAGTTTAAGAGCCCTTAAAAACAAGATATTTGAAGTAATTCGGACCCATCTTGCATACTTATTACCTATTTAAACAGTGAAGTAAATTCAAGGCGTACCACTTGACTGGAATATAAGCGTATCTATATTTTTAATGGTAAAATATGCACTTAAATTTGCCTAACAACATTCTGTAACACACTGTATATATAATAAATACCATTTTTTAAAATTTTACAACGTTGTTCTGTGTACATGAGCTTCCTTTCTTAGGAATGCAGGTAATACCTTTAGCCTAATATTACGCTTTGCCATCAATTATATTGTTAATTAACTGAGTATAATATATCAAAGGTAATAGTTCAAGAGCCCTTAAAAACAAGATATTCAAGAGAAATTCGGACCCATCTTGCATACTTATTACCTATTTAAACAGTGAAGTAAATTCAAGGCGTACCACTTGACTGGAATAAGCGTATCTATATTTTTAATGGTAAAATATGCACTTAAATTTGCCTTAACAACATTCTGTAACATACTGTATATTAATAAATACCATTTTTTTCAAAATTTTACAACGTTGTTCTGTGTAATGAGCTTCCTTTCTTAGGAATGCAGGTAATACCTTTAGCCTAATATTACGCCTTGCCATCAATTATATTGTTAATTAACTGAGTATAATATGTCAAAGGTAATAGTTTAAAAACCCTTAAAAACAAGATATTCAAGAAAATTCAGACCCATCTTGCATACTTATTACCTATTTAAACAGTAAAGTAAATTCAAGCGCGTACCACTGGACTGGAATAAGCGTAATCTATATTTTTAATGGTAAAATATGCACTTAAATTTGCCTGACAACATTCCTGTAACATACTGTATATTAATAAATACCATTTTTTCAAAATTTTACAACGTTGTTCTGTGTACAGAGCTTCCTTTCTTAGGGAATGCCAGGTAATACCTTTAGCCTAATAAGCCTTGCCATCAATTATATTGTTAATTAACTAAGTATAATATGTCAAAGGTAATAGTTCAAAAACCCTTAAAAACAAGATATTCAAGAAAATTCGGACCCATCTTGCATACTTATTACCTATTTAAACAGTGAAAGTAAATTCAAGGCGTACCACTTGACTGGAATAAGCGTATCTATATTTTTAATGGTAAAATATGCACTTAAATTTGCCTAACAACATTCTGTAACATACTGTATATTAATAAATACCATTTTTCAAAATTTTACAACGTTGTTCTGTGTACGAGCTTCCTTTCTTAGGAATGCAGGTAATACCTATTTAGCCTAATAATGCGCTTGCCATCAATTATATTGTTAATTAACTAAGTATAATATGTCAAAGGTAATAGTTCAAAAGCCCTTAAAAACAAGATATTCAAGAAAATTCGGACCCATCTTGCATACTTATTACCTAATTTAAACAGTGAAAGTAAATTCAAGGCGTACCACTTGACTGGAATAAGCGTATCTATATTTTTAATGGTAAAATATGCACTTAAATTTGCCTAACAACATTCTGTAACATACTGTATATTAATAAATACCATTTTTCAAAATTTTACAACGTTGTTCTGTGTACGAGCTTCCTTTCTTAGGAATGCAGGTAATACCTTTAGCCTAATATACGCCTTGCCATCAATTATATTGTTAATTAACTAAGTATAATATGTCAAAGGTAATAGTTCAAAAACCCTTAAAAACAAGATATTCAAGAAAATTCGGACCCATCTTGCATACTTATTACCTATTTAAACAGTGAAGTAAATTCAAGGCGTACCACTTGACTGGAATAAGCGTATCTATATTTTTAATGGTAAAATATGCACTTAAATTTGCCTAACAACATTCTGTAACACACTGTATATTAATAAATACCATTTTTTTAAAATTTTACAACGTTGTTCTGTGTACGAGCTTCCTTTCTTAGGAATGCAGGTAATACCTTTAGCCTAATATTACGCCTTGCCATCAATTATATTGTTAATTAACTGAGTATAATATATCAAAGGTAATAGTTCAAAAGCCCTTAAAAACAAGATATTCAAGAAAATTCGGACCCATCTTGCATACTTATTACCTATTTAAACAGTGAAGTAAATTCAAGGCGTACCACTTGACTGGAATAAGCGTATCTATATTTTTAATGGTAAAATATGCACTTAAATTTGCCTAACAACATTCTGTAACACACTGTATATTAATAAATACCATTTTTTAAAATTTTACAACGTTGTTCTGTGTACGAGCTTCCTTTCTTAGGAATGCAGGTAATACCTTTAGCCTAATATTACGCCTTGCCATCAATTATATTGTTAATTAACTAAGTATAATATGTCAAAGGTAATAGTTCAAAAGCCCTTAAAAACAAGATATTCAAGAGTAATTCGGACCCATCTTGCATACTTATTACCTATTTAAACAGTGAAGTAAATTCAAGGCGTACCACTTGACTGGAATAAGCGTATCTATATTTTTAATGGTAAAATATGCACTTAAATTTGCCTAACAACATTCTGTAACACACTGTATATTAATAAATACCATTTTTTTTAAATTTTACAACGTTGTTCTGTGTACGAGCTTCCTTTCTTAGGAATGCAGGTAATACCTTTAGCCTAATATTACGCTTTGCCATCAATTATATTGTTAATTAACTGAGTATAATATATCAAAGGTAATAGTTCAAAAGCCCTTAAAAACAAGATATTCGAAGTAATTCGGACCCATCTTGCATACTTATTACCTATTTAAACAGTGAAGTAAATTCAAGGCGTACCACTTGACTGGAATAAGCGTATCTATATTTTTAATGGTAAAATATGCACTTAAATTTGCCTAACAACATTCTGTAACACACTGTATATTAATAAATACCATTTTTTATAAATTTTACAACGTTGTTCTGTGTACGAGCTTCCTTTCTTAGGAATGCAGGTAATACCTTTATCCTAATATTACGCTTTGCCATCAATTATATTGTTAATTAACTGAGTATAATATATCAAAGGTAATAGTTTAAAAGCCCTTAAAAACAAGATATTCGAAGTAAATTCGGACCCATCTTGCATACTTATTACCTATTTAAACAGTGAAGTAAATTCAAGGCGTACCACTTGACTGGAATAAGCGTATCTATATTTTTAATGGTAAAATATGCACTTAAATTTGCCTAACAACATTCTGTAACACACTGTATATTAATAAATACCATTTTTTATTTAAATTTTACAACGTTGTTCTGTGTACGAGCTTCCTTTCTTAGGAATGCAGGTAATACCTTTAGCCTAATATTACGCTTTGCCATCAATTATATTGTTAATTAACTGAGTATAATATATCAAAGGTAATAGTTCAAAAGCCCTTAAAAACAAGATATTCAAGAATAATTCGGACCCATCTTGCATACTTATTACCTATTTAAACAGTGAAGTAAATTCAAGGCGTACCACTTGACTGGAATAAGCGTATCTATATTTTTAATGGTAAAATATGCACTTAAATTTGCCTAACAACATTCTGTAACACACTGTATATTAATAAATACCATTTTTTTAAATTTTACAACGTGGTTCTGTGTACGAGCTTCCTTTCTTAGGAATGCAGGTAATACCTTTAGCCTAATATTACGCTTTGCCATCAATTATATTGTTAATTAACTGAGTATAATATATCAAAGGTAATAGTTCAAGAGCCCTTAAAAACAAGATATTCGGAGTAATTCGGACCCATCTTGCATACTTATTACCTATTTAAACAGTGAAGTAAATTCAAGGCGTACCACTTGACTGGAATAAGCGTATCTATATTTTTAATGGTAAAATATGCACTTAAATTGGCCTAACAACATTCTGTAACACACTGTATATTAATAAATACCGTTTTTTTTAAATTTTACAACGTTGTTCTGTGTACGAGCTTCCTTTCTTAGGAATGCAGGTAATACCTTTAGCCTAATATTACGCTTTGCCATCAATTATATTGTTAATTAACTGAGTATAATATATCAAAGGTAATAGTTTAAAAGCCCTTAAAAACAAGATATTCGAAGTAATTCGGACCCATCTTGCATACTTATTACCTATTTAAACAGTGAAGTAAATTCAAGGCGTACCACTTGACTGGAATAAGCGTATCTATATTTTTAATGGTAAAATATGCACTTAAATTTACCTAACAACATTCTGTAACACACTGTATATTAATAAATACCATTTTTTATTTAAATTTTACAACGTTGTTCTGTGTACTGAGCTTCCTTTCTTAGGAATGCAGGTAATACCTTTAGCCTAATATTACGCTTTGCCATCAATTATATTGTTAATTAACTGAGTATAATATATCAAAGGTAATAGTTCAAGAGCCCTTAAAAACCAGATATTCGAAGTAATTCGGACCTATCTTGCATACTTATTACCTATTTAAACAGTGAAGTAAATTCAAGGCGTACCACTTGACTGGAATAAGCGTATCTATATTTTTAATGGTAAAATATGCACTTAAATTTACCTAACAACATTCTGTAACACACTGTATATTAATAAATACCATTTTTTAAATTTTACAACGTTGTTCTGTGTACTGAGCTTCCTTTCTTAGGAATGCAGGTAATACCTTTAGCCTAATATTACGCTTTGCCATCAATTATATTGTTAATTAACTGAGTATAATATATCAAAGGTAATAGTTCAAGAGCCCTTAAAAACCAGATATTCGGAGTAATTCGGACCCATCTTGCATACTTATTACCTATATTAAACAGTGAAGTAAATTCAAGGCGTACCACTTGACTGGAATTAGCGTATCTATATTTCTAATGGTAAAATATGCACTTAAAATGGCCTAACAACATTCTGTAACACACTGTATAATAATAAATACCATTTTTTTTAAATTTTACAACGTGCTTCTGTGGCACGAGCTTCCTTTCTTAGGAATGCAGGTAATACCTTTAGCCTAATATTACGCTTTGCCATCAATTATATTGTTAATTAACTGAGTATAATATATCAAAGGTAATATAGTTCTAAGAGCCCTCAAAAACGAGATAGTCGTGAGTAATTCGGACCTCATCTTGCATACTTATTACCTAATTAAACAGTGAAGTAAATTCAAGGCGTACCACTTGACTGGAATAAGCGTATCTATATTTTTAATGGTAAAATATGCACTTAAATTTACCTAACAACATTCTGTAACACACTGTATATTAATAAATACCATTTTTTTTTTAAAATTTTACAACGTTGTTCTGTGTACTGAGCTTCCTTTCTTAGGAATGCAGGTAATACCTTTAGCCTAATATTACGCTTTGCCATCAATTATATTGTTAATTAACTGAGTATAATATATCAAAGGTAATAGTTCAAGAGCCCTTAAAAACCAGATATTCGAGTAATTCGGACCTATCTTGCATACTTATTACCTATTTAAACAGTGAAGTAAATTCAAGGCGTACCACTTGACTGGAATAAGCGTATCTATATTTTTAATGGTAAAATATGCACTTAAATTTGCCTAACAACATTCTGTAACACACTGTATATTAATAAATACCGTTTTTTAAATTTTACAACGTTGTTCTGTGTGTACGAGCTTCCTTTCTTGAGAATGCAGGTAATACCTTCTAGCCTAATATTACGCCTTCTGCCATCAATTATATTGTTAATTAACTAAGTATAATATGTCAAAGGTAATAGTTCAAAAGCCCTTAAAAACAAGATATTTGAAGTAATTCGGACCCATCTTGCATACTTATTACCTAATTAAACAGTGAGAGTAAATTCAAGGCGTACCACTTGACTGGAATATAGCGTATCTATATTTTTAATGGTAAAATATGCACTTAAATTTACCTAACAACATTCTGTAACACACTGTATATTAATAAATACCATTTTTTAAATTTTACAACGTTGTTCTATGTACGAGCTTCCTTTCTTAGGAATGCAGGTAATACCTTTAGCCTAATATTACGCTTTGCCATCAATTATATTGTTAATTAACTGAGTATAATATATCAAAGGTAATAGTTCAAGAGCCCTAAAAAACGAGATGTTCGAGTAACTCGGACCTATCTCTTGCATACTTGTTACCAAATTAAACAGTGAAGTAAATTCAAGGCGTATACCACTTGACTGGAATAAGCGTATCTATATTTTTAATGGTAAAATATGCACTTAAATTTACCTAACAACATTCTGTAATACACTGTATATTAATAAATACCTTTTTTTTAAATTTTACAACGTGGTTCTGTGTACTAGCTTCCTTTCTTAGGAATGCAGGTAATACCTTTAGCCTAATATTACGCTTTGCCATCAATTATATTGTTAATTAACTGAGTATAATATGTCAAAGGTAATAGTTCAAAAGCCCTTAAAAACAAGAAATTTGAAGTAATTCGGACCCATCTTGCATGCTTATTACCTAATTAAACAGTGAAGTAAATTCAAGGCGTACCACTTGACTGAAATAAGCGTATCTATATTTTTAATGGTAAAATATGCACTTAGATTTACCTAACAACATTCTGTAACACACTGTATATTAATAAATACCTTTTTTTTTTAAATTTTACAACGTTGTTCTCTGTACGAGCTTCCTTTCTTAGGAATGCAGGTAATACCTTTAGCCTAATATTACGCTTTGCCATCAATTATATTGTTAATTAACTGAGTATAATATATCAAAGGTAATAGTTCAAGAGCCCTTAAAAACGAGATATTCGGAGTAATTCGGACCCATCTTGCATACTTATTACCTAATTAAACAGTGAAGTGAATTCAAGGCGTACCACTTGACTGGAATTAGCGTATCTTTGCGAGACTCTCGGATATTAATACAACGTAATCATGACATTGAACCTTGCCAGTTGAACCAATTTGCTGGTAAAATAAAGAGGGTGTTTTTTGTAGTGGTAAAAAAATTTAGGGCTTATTTTAAAGCTTATTTTGTAAAGAAACAGTTAATACAGGATGTTTAAAAAGTCTACAATATTATTAAAATGACTGGTAAAATAGTGTCCAGTAATGGGCTTTTATATTTTGTCTTCTAGGTTTGCATCTTTCAGAAAGGACTGAATTGTGAACGTGTTTTTGTATTTAAGTATTTCCTTTAGTGAACCAGTGATGTTGTGAGTCATGAGCGATCTTTTGTATTTGGGGCATTCTTCCAAAAATTTGTTTAATTGTTAGAATAGTTTGGCAGTCAGGGCACGAGGGGGTCTGATTTGTCCATTAGGAAGCCATGAGTCAGTTTTGTGTGTCCCATTCTTAATCTAGCCATGATTTTCAGATGTCTGCTAGACTATGTAGACAGGTCGGTCTTCTCAAAGAAGAGTTCTTTAACTACCTGTAGTTTGTTGGGCTCATCGAGCAGGTCCCACTCCAGTTGTATGGAATCTCTGATTACGTTATCTGTGAACTTGTTTAAGTCTGTCAGCGAGGAAGAGTAGCAAGAGTAAGATGTATTTCAGGAGTTTTTGGCCAGATGATCTGCTTTTTTCATTGCCCTCTATGCCCACATGGCTTGGTACCCAGATGAAATCGATTCTCTTTTTCAGGATTAAGAGTCTTTCAAGGTTGTAAAAGATCTGGTTAAGGAGGGGTAGTCTTGGCTGTGGGGATGCCACATGGAGGGAGATCGTGGGTTAGGATGTATTCTGTGGTCTTATGAGATATTGCCTATTTAATAAAACTTTGATAATTTTAAACCACCTGTATATCATGTGGCGATTCTTGTTAATGATTTTGATTTTTTTAAATAAAACTAAAGTTTTATATCAAATATATACCGGGTATCTCATTAAGGGTGGATTGGTAGCACATAAAAAATAATAGTCGTAGGACATTAGGAAAAAAGTCTTTTTAAGAAAATCGACTTTATGAAAGCGCTGAAAATGATTTTTAAGTATAGCCCTATTTAATTTTAATAAATAAATTATATTTTGCTTAAGAAAAAACATGTTTAGAATTGAAAATACCATTGTCAACTTGTTCATTTTCAAAAAGAAGAAAAAAGTTATGCGTTATAACGGTGTAAATTTATGTCTGTATATTAGTGCTTACTTATTTTGAAATGTAATGGTATATAATAATATATATGTATATGTAAAGAAAGTTTATTAACAATAAAAAGAGCGAAAAGTCATAAAAACGGTCGTTATCGCAGAAAAATGGTAAACTTATTTACATATTTGAAAGGAATCAATTTCATAATTTTTCTCTAAAAAAGATGATATTATGAAAAATATAGGTATTTTTCTCTTAAGAAAACGTCCATTAATCACGGGATGTTTTTTTAAACAAAATTTTAACCCTTCTCCCCTAGTGATAATTGGTGAATTTTTAAACTAACCCCTTTCCATTTCCTATCACGTTTATGTTTTTGGTACAAAATATAATATTATTATTATTATTTACTATATAATCTTTAAATAAAAATAAGTATAATCTAATTTAATTCTAGAAAATAAAGAACCGTAATAAAAATTATTAGATACACATTAAAATGGCAGACCTTTTAGTTTTTGATTGAAATTGTAACAAAAAAATACGTACACGTGATGTCTTCCCTGCACCCCTCTAGTATTGTTAAAGTCAAATTTTCTTGCTTACCGTATTTGTCTCAGTGGTTCAAACCGTATTAGAAAATGACGATATAACTATGAGAAGCAAGAAAATGTTGGTTTTCAAACCGTTGCGTTATGAATAATATTTTTATTTTTTATGGATTAAATGGCTTGCAAGCAAGCAAGTGTACTTTAGTTAAACCAAATATATTTTTTTTTACCTGCCACATGTACAGCCACGTAAAAGTTTACAAAAATGACCAGTAAGTTTTCTTGATGATACATTCGCCCGCCCGAGAAAGATAGCAATTGTTTGGCTCCATTTGTCCCTGATGTATTCAAACTCGTATTGACAACAAAAAATGGCTTAAGTGATTTCTTCAAACCCCTGCCCCCCCCCACCCCTGTTCAAGCCTCACGTGATTTTGGCAAAATTCATATTTTTTATCACACCCTCCTAAACATAACAAAAAGTAATATCTGATGATTACATTTTGTGTTTACACCATCTGATCGACGTATATCAGTTATTGTGGACGGCCATTCTTCAAGCTTTCACCAAGTAAATGCTGGAGTCCCTCAGGGCTCAGTTCTGGCACCAACATTGTTTCTTCTTCACATCAACGACCTTCTCTCGTCCACAACTAATTCCATTCATAGTTTCGCCGACGATAGTACCCTTCACTCCAGTTTTCAGGTTCCTAAACCCATCACTAAACCTGACTTGGAAAACAAACGCAGAGCGATGCAGATATCTCTTTCGCAGGATCTTAATTTAATATTGAATTGGGGCGCCAAAAATCTCGTCCATTTTAATGCATCCAAAACACAATCATGTTTCTTGTCGCGAAAAGAGTCATCAAATACTCATCCTCTATTTATGAGCGGCCAAGTTTTACAGAGCAAAGACACCTTCAATCTTGTGGGCGTCACATTTGAAAGTAACCTTAACTGGCATAAACACATTGTATCTATAGCCACGGCAGCTTCAAAAAAGCTTGGATTTCTCTTTCGAGCCAAAAAGTATTTTTCCGCTTCTAATTTATACACTTTATATGTGTCCCAAATCCGACCTCCCTTGGAATATTGTTCCCATATCTGGGGCATGGCGTCCCCCACAACCCTAAGCATTCTTGATTCTATTCAAAGAAGAGCTATTCGTCTCATTAATGATCCTTCACTTACAGAAAGGCTTCCCTCTCTTGCCCATCGTCGGGCTGTGGGGGATTTATCGCTTTTTATAGGTACTTCCATGGCTTCTGCTCTGAAGAATTGTCAGTATAGTTCCTCCACTCACGGTTCCCAACAGAGAAACTCGTGGTTCCGCGCGTATGCATCCCTATACGGTCCAACTGGACAGGCCCCGAACTTCTCACTTTGTTCGTTCTTTTATCCCTAGAGTTTCTAGATTGTGGAACCTGCTGCCCGCGGAGGTCTTTCCTTCCCCCCAAATCTTCAAGTATTTAAGTCCCGTGTCAACAAACTCCCTCTTACCTCGCTTAAGACACCCACGGTACGTTAGTATTTAGGCTTTAAGCCTTCGTGGTTTGTCCAAAGAATTTTTATTTAAGGGGCTAAGGTATTTAATTTCAACTCACGTTTTCAAAGTCGGTGCCCCTGATAACTCCAAAACTACTGCACCGATCCTTTTGAAATTTTAAACACTATTTCTGTACATCATTTACGAGGTAACGCTGTCGAGTTTTTTTTAAGCGCATTGGTTTAAGGGGGTAAGGTATTCAATTCACAACTCACGTTTTCAAAGTCAGTGCCCCTGATAACTCCAAAACTACTGCACCGATCATTTTGAAATTTTAAACACTATTTCTGTACATCATTTACGAGGTAACGCTGTCGAGTTTTTTTTTTTCATAATTTTGATTTTGCAATAACAAATTAGCCGATTTTTTCCCACAAAATTGTGTTTTCACTTCAAAGTGTTCTAAAAAGTGAAAAAAATTTGGAAACAAAAAAACTCGACAGCGTTACCTGGGAAAACTATTATCTAACGAATGAACTTTGATTTTTTGATTTCGGATGATCCAGCACCAAGTTATGAGGGCACCGCAATTCAACTTTTTTCGAGACACGTCCGAACAATTGCTGCCATTGCCGTATTTTTAATATTTTTTGTAAAAATTTGATGAAACATTCTTCGAATGTCATACTTTAATGTACCATTGGTTGAGTAAATAAATTTTAACTGTGTCGTCAGAAAAAAATCACGAAAACATGGCTTTTTTGTACGATTTGACCTTACTGTTTATTTTTGTCAAAAGTGTGAATGTTACTTATATAAGGACTACCATTTAAAACCCCACCGGGGGTAAAGATATAGTGTTCTGTCCTTGACTTAAATTGCACGTTTAATGGACAATTTTGCACATACGCAACTGTTCATAACACATGCCATGCAAGTCATTTCATTGAACTTACGTCGAAAGGAAATGTATGCAGCGAAACCGCTCACTTCATTTGACCACCCTTTTTGTAATCCAGCTCTCTGCCGTCACGTTCATGTATCCGAATATTAATTAAACTGTCAATTCAAACAGCGAAAAGGTACAAAACGTGCATAAAAATGTACAATCTAACAACAAAATTATATCTATATAATCACGGGCCCAGTTCCTGGAGGTTTTCACTGTATGTCGAGAGTTTGTCGTATTAAAACAAACGCGTTAATTTTGTTATGTGGGGAGTTTTAAAAAATAAATTCTGTTTATTTGTATATCCAATTTAACATACAATACATGATGTTCCTGCTATAGTTTATTATAACTTTATGTAACGAAGTAATTATAAAATCTAATATCGAGAGTTAACTTTAGGTAAATATTAATAGTTTGACAGGTTAAATCTATACTGGTTAAGCAAATAAATATTGGGATATCCACACCAGTGAAGCAACAACAAAGATTGTATTTGACTAATCCAATCAGAAATGTTTACATGCAGGTCTTCACGGTTGGATTGGCCCCTTCTCCTCACATTTTTATCTTTTTGACATCCCACGAAGGTCTATGCCTAAATACCACAGTACCGTGAGTGTCAGGGACTACTACGTCACTTCTGGCGACTTCTGGCTTCGAAGATCAAAGCTCTGTTCACTGCTCCACGAGGGAGACAAACATTGGCCTATGTGTTAAGTTATTTGGCTGATTTTGTATATTATAAACGAAGCAATAATTTTAAACACTTTGTTAGAGACTTCTGCTACACCGATTTACATTGTCTTCTTTAAATGATCCTCTGGTTACTGAGACGTCTCATCACTACTATGTAATTTTTTTCTTCTTTGGACAATCCACGAAGGCTGAAAGCCTAAATACTAACATACCATGGGTGTCTTAAACAGGAGTAAAAGGAAATTTGTTAACACGGGACTTAAAAGCTTGAAGATTTGGGGGGAAGGAAAGACCTCCGCTGGCAGTAGGTTCCACAGTCTAGAAACTCTAGGGATAAAAGAACGAACGAAATGGGAAGTTCGGGGCCTGTCCAATTGAACTGTATAGGGATGCATACGCGCGGCACCACGAGTTTCTCTGTTGGGAGCTGCAAGAGGAGGGACTATACTGGATAATTCGTCGGAGCAGAAGCCGTAAAGTATCTATAGAAGAGCGATAGATCTCCCACAGCTCGACGATGGGCAAGAGAAGGAAGTCTTTGAGTAAGTAAAGGATCATTAATAAGACGAACAGCCCTTCTTTGAATGGCATCAAGAATGCTGAGGGTTGTAGGGGATGCCATTCCCCAGACATGAGAACAATATTCCAGAGAGGGTCGAATTTGGGACACATACAAAGTGTATAAATTGGAAGGAGAAAAATACTTTTTGGCTCGGAAAAGAAATCCAAGCTTTTTGAAGCCGCGGTGGCTATAGATACAATGTGTTTATGCCAGTTAAGGTTATTCTCAAATGTGACGCCCACAAGGGTTAAATGTGTCCCCCGCTCTGCAAAGCCTGGCCACTCATAAGCAAAGGATGAGTGTTTGATGATTTTTTTGCGACTAAAGAACACGATTGTGTTTTGGATGCTCGTTTAAATAGTGTGTGAGCAACAAAAAGGGAAATAATTAAAAGTGACACAGAACTGATGACCGCCTGACTTTTACTACTGATTTAAAGTATATATGATATGCATATTATAGGCAGGTCGTCAACCATCAAAAAATCAAAATGTATTGTGGGTTGCCTGTTGTTTATTAGCGATTTCGATTAGGAACCTCACGTTGGTTGGTTAAATACCTACCAACTGATTTCGGATTAAAAATAGTGACGTCATGTAAACTTTGGTAGCCCCTTTGGTTTGTCAAATGCCTTACCGTATGGCAAAGAAAATATAAAGGGTAAGTTCTGGTTAGTGGTCTTTGGGGTCGGTAGGTGGCTTGGTTATGCTCCTATCTTTATCCAGATATCCAGCTAAATTTATAGATTGACGTTTTCGTCAAAAGAATAGAAAAAGCGTCCTGTTTAAAAATTTCATAATTTTTTATTTATTATCTTTAAATCTATTACAATAAAAACTTAATAAAAATGAAGGGGCTAAGCTTTTTAAATTAGAGCATCCTGTATTATGTCTTTATTATAAAGGTCTCTTTAAAAACCTTTACAAATATGTCACATTTGATATATCTGTTTTTAATAGTTTTCGAAAAATGACAACTTAAATCTGAAAAATAGTACACTGAAAAAAAGATATCTTAAAACAAAAGCCTTAGATTTAATTTGAGAGAATTGTGACTTTCATATGTGTTAAAGAAATAGGATCTTAAACAGAAAAAATATGTTTTTAGGTTTGCGTACTAAATTCAAAAGAAGGCGCTTTTGTAATAAAAATAACCTTATTTTATTTAGTGACCCCAATGGGTCTACATTAAAGAACGAAGTATTCCGTTAAAAACATCGAGCGCTTTCCCACTGAGAGATTCTTTTTTAAGACAAGATAGTAAATACCACAGACTGAAATAAAATTTAATTCAATTAAGATAAATATATTAAATAAACAACTAGTTCTCTTTTGATAGTTAAGAGAGGAATTCCTGCTTATCATGTCATTCACCGAGACCTCTCTTCTTCATCGATGATGCGTTTTGCCGAACATCATAATACTTATCAAACTGGCTGTCCCGGGTCCAAGTTGAATAATACGAATACCAAGTGTATCTTATAAAAAAAAACTTTCGTTGTTCGACGGTAGGGATATAATCGTACCGTTGATACCGTACTAAAAAGCATAATTCAGTAAATACTTATATTAAAGAAATAGGTTCTTTGACATAAAGGTTAAAGATTTTGGTAAAGGTTCTTAAAATAGAAACCTATTATTTTAAAGAAAATTCATTAATATTTTAATAGAAACATTTAATATTTCTTTTGTTTAAAATATTAAAACTTATATTTAAGATATTAAAGAGCTTAAATCATAAATCTTTAGGTTCTTATTTTTTGGTTCTGATATTCTTAAAATAATACTAAGGATACTTTAATTTAAAGAATTTCTTTTACATTAAAGACATAAATTAAAGTATTTTTTCTCCCAGTTTAAGAACCACTATTATTTTAAAGTAAGAAATAAATCTTGGTTTAAAAAGCACAACTATTCCAAAAGAATGCATATTTTAAAACCTTGTGTTTGCTTAAAACAAGACATTTTTTTCTGTGTGTAGATACACTGATAATTTTTTTGTAAAATTAAACATTCGGTCATTGGTTTTATAAAGCCACAGTCACATGTGTGAAATTTCTTATTGGAAAGTAATATTACAATAATGTTAATGTATTTTTACATGGTAAAATTTAATTTTGGCTCATTTTACATTTTTGTGAAAAAATACCATCACAAAGAAGTAAAATTCCGTTGTAAATACACATAATTTTTTTAATGCACTGATAAAAGTGTGCCATATGTCATATGTGTAAAATTTCCCATTATTTTTCTATATTTTTTGATGATCATTTGTTTTTTTATGCCCAAAAGATAATAAATAAAAAATATGAAACTTTTATACATATTATTTTTCTATCCTTCTTGCTTATAGTTTAAAGTAGGTGGCAAAATATAAATGAGAACCCTGTAGACTAAAAACCAGCTACAAAGATGCCACAAGCGTCATACAAATAAAAACGGCAATCAACTATCGCTGTCTAAACGCATCGTTTATATCGTGTACGAGCAACAAAAAGGAGAATAATTGAAAGTGAGACAGAAGTGCTGACATGCCATCTTCTCTACTGGCGAGAACTATACATTGCTATAAACACAAAAAAAATATGTCTGTTGAAAATACAATATTACTACACAATAAAGCAAATGATGTCATGCAAAGAAGAGCTATTCGTCTCATTAATGATCCTTCACTTACAGAAAGGCTTCCTTCTTTTGCCCATGGTCGGAAAGTGGGGGATTTATCGCTTTTTTATAGGTAATTCCATGGCTTCTGCTCTGAAGAATTGTCCAGTATAGTTCCTCCACTCACGGTTCCCAACAGAGGAACTCGTGGTTCCGCGCGTATGCATCCCTATACGGTACAACTGGACAGGCCCCGAACTTCCCACTTTGTTCGTTCTTTTACCCCCAGAGTTTCTAGATTGTGGAACCTGCTGCCCGCGGAGGTCTTTCCTTCCCCCAAATCTTCAAACATTTAAGTCCCGTGTCAACAAACTCCCTCTTACCTCCCTTAAGACACCCACGGTACGTTAGTATTTAAGCTTTTAGTCTTAGTGGTTTGTCCAAAGATAAAAAAAAATAAGTCGTTAAGCATTCTTAGAACATTTCTTTTCCTTATATCTGCTTGTTTTCAATGCACATTTTCAAAACATCTAATTAATTAGGCACAATACAACGTTCGAATTCAGACCTAAACAAATAATTACCATTTAGTATTTATTCCCTTCTTAACTTCGCTAACACTGTTACGCATTTACTTTAGTTAAATTGGTAGGCCCGCGCTACGCAACACATTTTAATCAAATAATCAATGAATCTAATTTACCGCTCAGGCAACTACGAATTGACACAACAATCACACTCGTTCGTCTGTTTGGCAGACGTGGTCATTTTGCTGTAAAAGGGTTCTGCAAATACTTCGTTACATTTGGCGCTAATATAATTTAGGTGTTTTGGAACACGTATGGGCTAATCAAACACTTGGATGACCAACGGAAAAAATAACGTGTCTGTTACTACTTATTAGTAAGAGCGCCTCTTTTAAAATTTTTAGCCCAATAAAAAATTAACATGATTTTAAGATATTTATATGCTTTAATACTTTTGAGACAACTTTATATTTTGCAGGTTTGCAGCCCTATTTTTCTTATTGTTATTTATACAGGTTGAGTTAAATAACATCCCAAGCAGCTAGCTGACGTCTTATTGACGTCTCTTTTTCGTAATTTTTGGTCACATTTGGTCAGCAAAGACGTCATAAGATGACGACAAAATGACGTTAAATTGACCTCCCTAAGTCACAGACAAAAGACGTCCCGTTAATGACGTCATAATGACGTCTTTAAGATGACAAAAAATTGACGCATATACTTTTTTTTTTTAATGAATCTAATTTACCACTCAGGCAACTACGAATTGACACAACAATCACACTCGTTCGTCTGTTTGGCAGACGTGGTCATTTTGCTGTAAAAGGGTTCTGCAAATACTTCGTTACATTTGGCGTTAATATAATTTAGGTGTTTTGGAACACGTATGGGCTAATCAAACACTTGGATGACCAACGGAAAAAATAACGTGTCGGTTACTACTTATTAGTAAGAGCGCCTCTTTTCAAATTTTTAGCCCAATAAAAAAAAACATGATTTTAAGATATTAAGATGCTTTAGTACTTTTAAGACAACTTTATATTTTGCTGGTTTGCAGCCTTACTTTTTTATTGTTATTTATACAGGTTGAGCTAAATAACATCCCAAGCAGCAAGCTGACGTCTTGTTGACGTCTCTTTTAGTTATTTTTGGTCACATTTGGTCAGCAAAGACGTCATAAGATGACGACAAAATGACGTTAAATTGACCCCCTAAATCACAGATAAAAGACGTCCCGTTAATGACGTCATAATGACGTCTTTAAGATGACGAAAAATTAACTCATATACTTTTTTTTTAAAGCTGAAATGATATGATATTTTATTTGAAAACTGAAATAGGAAAAAACTTCTTACTACTTGCAATTTCCTTGCACTGCAAGGTCGCATCTCTCAGGACACTGTCTAACCTGAAGATGCAGTTTTTTAGACTAGCCGAAGATATTTCTTTAAAGCTAATTGAGATCACCAACCGCAGACCGGTCTCGAATAATTTTGGTCTTATCGGTACGATGTAGGCGATAAGAAGATGTTGAATAAACGAAGTTGTTTATTATCCATTACGCCATCCATTGGTAGGGTTATTTCCTATTTTAATTTTGCAAAATTATTCCCAAACAGCAAAAACTTTCCATTGAGCAATCCCCCATATAAGTAAAGCATGCTTCGCCACTATTTCTTGACCTTGCTACAGAGCTGGGATACACTACCAAACAATGGTTAAGCTGTAGAGCGGACATAAAGCATCGCTGAGACCCGTTTTGTTAGTTGTATTTTTCTGTCAGTATTTCCGGTTGGATTTTGACACAAATCATATATTGTCACAAAATTTTTCTGGCGGGTTTTCTAAACATTGAGCTACTATAACAAAAAATTACGTCGAAAAGACGTCACTTTATCGACGTCAAAAATACGTCATTAAAATGACGTTAAAATGCACGTCATTATTTTGGTCTAATGACGTCCTATGACCAAACATAACCAAAAATTATCAATTTTAGGCGAAGAACCAATTCTAAAACGGTATTTACCAATCGGTTATGTTGACGTTTAAACAATGCATTATACGTCAAAGTAGTCACCAATTATTACAGCGGTTATAATTGGTTGAACGCCTAAAATTGATGTTTGATTAAAAATGACGTCATATTAACGTCAGCCTGCTGCTTGGGATAACACATAGGCAATGGGAGGAAAAGAGACAATCTAACTAAATCTTGGCATGTAAACATACGTGTCTCATACTGTTTATTTTATTATTCTATTACCCGACGATAAACCAAAACTGCTTGCTCAAGCAGTATAAATGCGCAGCTTTTTCCCCAGTCAAACTATTTTCCTGATAGTCTTTGTTACCTCTAGTAAGCTATAATTTCATCGCCAGATGCAAAGGGAGAATTAATTGATGCACTGTAATTTTTTTATTTATATTAACAGGCAGATAAACAGAAATAAATAAATAATAAAAAAACCTTTACCTATTAAAAAATACAGAGAATGGGGAATTAATATGTTTATTATCTACATTTTTTTTAGCGACGTTACTCAGTGTCTGGTAAAACAAAATATATATGAATTATTGTATATTTTATTATTTACAATTTTATTAGATTTAAATTATAAGAGCTTCATACTTTATATACATTTTATTATTATTTTTTTGCTTTTTTAATAGTTCTTCAGGTGATTTAAAGTGACGTGTTTTATAAAATTACTCTTCGTCCATATGCGGCAATGGTATCAATACCTTCATAAGAAAGCTTTTATTAAATAACAGACATTTTTTAAAATTAATATTGCTGCTTCTTCAAGAAACATGCTTGGTTTTTTTTCTTTTTTAAAATTGTCCAGTATGGGCAATGAGATTTTGCATATATTTGTTTGGACCCATAAAATCCAGTCGCATTTGCCTCGTATGTCTGTCGGATACCCGCGATAATTTTTAAAATCAAAGTATAAATGGCGTAGTGTGTATACTGTCAGCAAGTCGGTATTCTTTGGTACCTTAAGTGGTTAGCTTTAATTTGTGTCTGTCGGACAGCCGTCAAATGCGTAAGTAATTAATATTTTAGAAAAATTATTGTGTTTAGGATCGTGATTCACATCTAAAAATGTTACTGTGAAAAACAAAAAAAAAAACAAAAACAAAATATATTCTTAGAAAGTTCAAGGTTAAAAGGTTCAAAAAATGTCCCTGTCGGACAGCCAATGTCTTGAAAAGAGACTGGTCACCTGGATAAAAGTGAATGGTTGACCGTAAGACTAATACTCAATTGTCCTTGAGATATGGTAATGTGGCTTAATGATTGACAAAATAGTTAGCCCTGTTGGTAGTGTACCTGCCTTTAATCCTGCTTTTGTGGGTTTAAAATTATGTGAACATGGGTCATACTACATCTGCCGTCCAACGAAACACGCTGTATGTGGGAAACTTGGAAACCATAAGAGATATTAAAAATCCGATACCCCATCCTCGAGCTCTTTTTTGGAGAAAACATTTATGGTAAAAACAGATCATCGCTATCGTGAAGCGTTTCAGAATACAGGGTGATTCTCGATTTTTTTACTTTTTGAAAAGGCCCTGCTAGCTTTGTTGTTGTATTACAGATACAAGAAAACTAATTGCACATTATAAAGATACTTTTTTCGTGGAATCCAGTGGCGTAACCAAAAAATTTTTTTAGCTTTTTCTACGGAAATGTCTCCTGAGTTGAGGGATGGCAGTATTGTTTTTAAAGAAAAATATAAAACAATTTAAAAAACAGATAGAAGCCGCAATCGCGTCTTTAAAATCATAATTTTTCCAATATTTGACGTAAAAAATTTATTAAACCACCTACTATGATATATTATTTTAATCAGAAAAAACAAGCAATTTAATTACCTAATCATTTATAGGGGTGTCCCTAATAAAAAAAAACATGTTTGGGTCATATGTCAAAAATGACAGCTCAAAAATTTTTTGGCTACGCCACTGATTCTACGGAAAAAAAGTGTCCTTATAATGTGCAATTAGTTTTCTCGTATCTGTAATAACAACAAAGCTACAGGGCATTTCAAAAGTGAAAAATCGAGAATCACCCTGTATCTCTGAAACGCTTCGCGATAGCGATGATCTGTTTTTACCATAAATGTTTTCTCCAAAAAAGAGCTCGAAGGATGGGGTATCGGATTCTTGACTATCTCTTCATGGTTTCAAGTTTCATAGGGACAACCAAAATGGACACCCTGATTTTCCGTTATACGGCAGTAATGTAGAATTTTCTGGATTAATCGTTAAAACTGTTTAAAGTGTTCTGCTTATTGCAGATTACGATCAAGCAACTAATAACCTATTATTTTAAATATACAGGGTGTTCATTTAAAAACTTTCCACTCAAGTTATCTTTGAAACGAGACAGATTTGAGAAAATCGCCGAAACACGTCAAGATATTTATTGAGGGGGAACGTTTTTACAAAAATTGGGCGGCGCCCCTTTAACGCCTTAACCACCAGGGCCACCACCCCAAAATTCTTAAATGAGAAGGCGGGTCGAGTGATACATCATTTTAAAGCTCCTGGCGAGTACTTTATAACCCTAGAACATGAAGTCAATATCTTCACCTATTACAAAATGGCGGTACTTTAAAAATTACCTAAATACCTGATTTGGATGGTCATATTTCCGAAACTAATAAAGTTAGATGTACTTAATGTGATATTTTCTTAAAGCTCATTTAAAGATCTTTTTAATGGTAAAATAATATACAGGGTTCTTAAATAAAAAATATGTACTTTTTCTTCTACCCTGTATATTACTACCAGTATCACCATTAAAAAGACCTTTAAAAGAGTTTTAAGAAAACACCACGGAAATTTTCTCAAATCTGTCTCGTTTCGAAGATAACTTGAGTGGAAAGTTTTTAAATGAACACCCTGTATAAATGTTTCAAAAAAAGTTTATACAAAATATACAAATTTTAAAACTCGTACAAAAAGTAGTTGACCCTTAAACTTGCATTTAAAAAGCAAATCGTAAGTAAAACATTTTTAGATTTTAATTTAGATTTCCCTGTCCCTTAATTTTTAAAGCTTGTTTTTTTTTAGATAGTAATACAACAAATTTTGTAAATACGCTTGTTTACAAGACTTACCGAAACTGGTCAGATGTATTCAATTTCTATCTGGGGATTCGCTTAAAAGAAAATTATATACCGAATCGTCCTGCTGCCCTCCCTAAAAGTAAACAAGCATGAAACACGATTGGAATTGCACAATAGTTAATTAATTGATTTTCTTTTGTAGAATTAATTGAAAACGTGAAGTACAAGCTAAATATTGGTTTATCTTCAAATGGTTTAATAAAATCTTAATTACGATTTTCATGAGAATATTATAATTATAAATAAAGGGTTTTAGTGAATACAGATGTTAAATAAGCAAATATACAGGGTGATTTTTAAACTATATGCATAAACTTAAAAAATATTGCTGAGGACAAAAAATGATTAATAATTAAAAAAGTAAGTAAACTATTTTTCCAGAGGGAGATATAAAAATAAAAAACCAATAAACAACCTATGATAACCTGTGATAAGTTTGTTAGTACTCTACTATGAGTTGTATATTTATTTGTAAAAATAAACAATAAATAATTATGGAAATAAAGTGAATGCTCTATAAAGGAGCTTGACTATAATCAAGACAATGAAACATTCATCAATTTTAGGCGTTCAATCAATTATAACCGCGGTAATAATTGGTGACAACTTTGACGTATAATACATTGTTTAAACGTTAACATAACCGATTGGTAAATACGGTTTTAGAATTGGTTCTTCGTCTAAGATTGATGACTAAAAATGCCAAAAGTTCCAAATTTTTTAGGAGAGGATGGTTCGGAATGAGGTTCTTTGCATTAGGAAATCAAAGGAATGTTTTGTATTTCGTGCAAATATTTATTGTTCTTTGCATTCGCTTCCACAAAAAATAAACTGGAAATTGCATTGCTGCAGCCAAAAATGCATTAAAAAATATTTTTTGACGCCTTGCCGTCCTACGGAAAAACAGCGTATGTTATATGGATTATAATATGCTTTGTAAAGTAATGGAGAAATCCATTAATTCACAAATTCTTAGGTATTTAGAAAAACATAAAATTTTACATGACAGGCAATAAGGACTTCGTCAAAGAGATCTACAGCGGATCTTCTTTTCTTCGTTTTACACAACTGGAACAAGTCTCTTGTGTTTCTAGGTGAGTCCCAGATCGTTGCTTTTGATATATCTAAAGCTTTCGACCAGGTCTGGCATGACGCACTTGTCAATAAACTTCCCCGCTACGGTCTTCCAACTAAACTCTGCTCTTGGCTCTCCAGTTATCTTTCTAATTAACGTATATCAGACATTGTTGATGGCCACTTTTCAAGCTTTTACGAAAGAAATGCTGGAGTGCCTCAGGGTTCAGTACTAGCACCAACTTTGTTTCTTCTTTACATCAACGACCTTCTTTCTTCCACAACCAATTCCATTCATAGTTATGCTGATAGTACCCTTCACTCCACTTTTCAGGTTCTCAGGCCAATCTCTCAACCCGACTTGGAAAGCAAACGCAGGGCCATGCAGATATCTCTTTTACAGGATCTCAATTTCATATTGGATTGGGGCGCTAAAAATCTCATTCAATTTAGTGCATCCAAAACACAATCATGTTCCTTGTCGCAAAAAAATCAATCAATCAAACACTCACCCTTTGCTTATGAGTGACCAGGTTTTGCAGAGTGGGGCACATTCAACCATGTGGGTGTCACATTTGAGAATAACCTTAACTGGCACAAGCACATTGTATCTATAGCCACTGCGGCTTCAAAAAGCTTGGATTTCTTTTCCGAGCCAAAAGTATTTTTCTCCTTTCAATTTGTACACTTTGTATGTGTCCCAAATTCGACCCTCTTTGGAATATTGTTCTCATGTCTGGGGAATGGCATCCCCCTTCGTATTATTAATGATCCTTTACTTACTCAAAGACTTTATTTTCTTGCCCATCGTCGAGCTGTGGGAGATCTATCGCTCTTTATAAATACTTTTACGGCTTCTGCTCCGACGAATTATCCAGTATAGACCCCTCCTCTTGCAGCTCCCAACAGAGAAACTCGTGGTGCCGCACGTATGCATCCCTATACGGTCCAATTGGACAGGCCTCGAACTTTTCGTTCTTTTATCCCTAGAGTTTCTAGAATGTGGAACCTGCTGCCAGCGGAAGTCTTTCCCCCAAATCTTCCCGTGTTAACAAACTTTTTTACCCTGCTTAAGACACCCACGGTACGTCAGTATTTAGGCTTTCAGCCTTCGTGGATTGTCCAAAGATAAAAAAATAAAATACGACAGTTTTGGGTTATTTAACAACTTTAAAAATAAGAGTCAAAACTGACCCAAGTCGGGTACCCGAGGGTCTTTGAGGTCTCGGATCATGATAATGATGTTTAAATTGATCCACCTTTCCCCCTGAACACTCGCCAATGAACGTCATCTCCGTGAGACTCCCTAAAATTCACGCGAGGAAGGAGAGAATCGCAGTGCTCAGGAGGTTTTTGGGTCGTTGAATTCAAATATGAGATCGGCGAACACATCCGGAATACCTGGTGTGCCCTAACCTGGACGCGGACGTCATCTTCGAAAATTTTCCCAACAAGGGTGACCAAAACAACCCAAAAATCATTGTGGGGCGCTGAAATCTAAGGCAACCTACAATTACAGCTAAAAGCAAGATACTGATTATACCAACAAATATTAAAGTTAAGAACCAATTTTACCCAATGTACTCGGTCTTATACAGTGTGTCTATGTGAGTGGGCATCATATGGGAAACTTTTTATTATTAATTTTACGAAAAAAAGTTATTCATTATAAAAAGTTCTGCACACTCCAAAACCTAAAATAAAAATTACCAGATATCAAATTGTGTTGGTCATCTACGAGGTTTGGCCAAATTTGTAATTTTTGTTCAAGAGTAAAGTACCTGTACTTATGCTAATATCGAAAAAAATTAGGAAAATTTAAGTTTGTATAAAAGTGCAGTATACATTCACCGTATTTTGATCCCACCTAATTAATTATTATTTTCTTATAAACTTTATTATAATAAAATGTATTGCACTAAATGTGCAAACCTAAATTTTTAACAATATCACAGAAAAAAAAATATTTTTTTGTAAATATAAAAAATTGCATATTTAAAAGTAACTTTGATTCTAAACATATTTTCTTACTAACAATTTTCTAGATTAACAAAAATACACCCAAACAGCACAAACTTTCCATTGAGCAATCCCCCAATGACATGACACAATGGACCGGCCTCGACGTATTGCTGCTGTGAATTTATTTGCGGCCAACGAAAGAGAGAAGGTTTGAGAGAGAGATAAGAGCTAATTACGGCAAGAAAGCCTGGCAAGTAATGGAATTTAAATGGGAATATGGGGTTTAAAGTATATTTTCAGAATATTGTTGCTTATTTGTTTTCGGCTTTTTATAAATAGATTAATGAATTTTTAGTACATTATATACATATTTTTTAACTATATATTTCTTGTAAAGTTATTTTTGTTACTATTCTTGGGTGTTTTTTATTAGATACCGCTTACTTCAATCTTTAATTAAAATATTTTTCTATATATTAAAAAATATTCGTTTATCCATTGTCTGATGTAGTTTTTATGATTTAAACGTATATTTTGTGTTAAAGTAGCTATAAAAATAAAGAATTAAACAAACATTTTTGGAGTTTTTTGAAAAAGTTTTTTAGTATATGCGGTTTTTATTGAACTTATAAACCATTAAATAATAAATTTTATCTACTTAAACATAACAATGAATATATTATCTAAACAATGTGCCTTTTTGTGGTGTCTACCTGAGAAATTTCGTAGTGTCGCCTTTTTCCACCTTGCAGTGCAATTTATAGCTGCACATTAGTGAACCATATTAAACATTGACTATAGTCAAAAAATTAATCACAATTTACTTTAGGTCACAAGAAATCACTTTTAGATTCAACTGCTTTCTAACGGTAAACTGATATATGTAAATGCACGTTTTTGCCGTAATTAGCTCCATCTCTCTCGCATTGCTCTGGCATCAATAAGCGATCGTGAGGGCCGGTCCATTATGTTATGTTATTGAATCCCCCATATAAGTAAACATGCGTCCAAACTTTTTCTTGACCTTGCTTCAGATCTGGGCTACACTACCAAACAATGGTTAGTTAAGCTGTGGAGCGGACATAAAGCATCGTGAGACCTGTGCTTTACTTATTAGGGGATTGCCCAATAGAAGTTGTGCTGTTTGGGCAGGTACATACTTGACTCTTAACAAAAAAAAAACATTTTTGGCTGAACTGCTTAGATGACTGGTTAATAATAATTAATATGTGTTGGTTTTTTTTTTATAAGGAATAATTTTTTTGACCCCAACTTACGTAGATACACTGTGACATTACTTTCAAAAATATGCCCCTGGTTTGTACATTTTTATTAATGAATAATATTTAATCCCCAAACACTTCTTACAAAAATCATTGTTCTTATCGCTAAATTGACATCCAAAATGGCGTCGTTGCCATGTCAGTAGGAATAAAAAGCTCTGTTCTTGAATGCCTAATAATTAAAATCTCGAAATTACTTCTTCCCTTTAAAGGGCCATGGGTTTTAACAATGCCTCTTTGTGCTAAAAAAGAATATCATGTAATAAAAACAAATCGAAAGAATATGACTCAAAAAGGTATAAAGGCGTTCGAATGAAAAAAGCGTATTTGAAACGTACACACAATGTCTTGAGTGCCCTTAAGCTATTAGAGAGTTTTCGTAAGTAATATTTTATGAGTACATATAGTCGTTTTTAGAGCTTATAGTATTTGCCAGCAATATACATTTTCATATTGGCATTGATGGTAAAGCATTGGCAATTGGTGGCAATATTATGCCAACATCTAATACGCATTAAAAGTTAACCCTAAATAAACACTCAATTGCCAATAAATTTTACATGCAGGCGAATTGCCGGCAAGCATACAAAAATGGCGGCATACCAATCCTGATTAAATAAAGCATGCCTTTTGTTGCAGGCAAATAAATATTGGATTTTTGAAGGCAAACCTTCAACGCATATTCATACTTTTCAAACCATATTATTAACATTGGTATTTAACTAACATTCGAGCAATTTTTGATCTGTTTTATTTATAATGGCGGCTAAACAACATTATTTTATGTTTTTTACATAATTTAAAGGAAATGGCCTTTTCCTAACATTTTTATTGATACAAATCATGCAAATAAAAATTAAGTCAAACAAAATGTTTATTATGTATTTTTGAGAGAATAAAAATAAAATGATGGTAAAATTAGCTAGGTTAATTTCGACGATTTCGACCGAAGGTGATAAATTCAAATTTCCCGCTTAGCCGAAATACAAGATTTGACAATTTGACAGATGGAGGCAACCTTGCTTTTGTTTGGCCGCTTTGTGCAATTGTTTTCTACGTGGTTTTCTAGCTTTTTAGTTTCTTTTTATAAGAAAAGAGTTTTTAGTAGACATAATTAAGTGTATTCATTACCTAATTAGTGTGTGTTGTGTAATTAATTGGTGATGGCTAGTCAAGAAGGCGGGTTATTCAAGTAGACTGTTAGGAGCTGTAAACATTTTGTTTAAAACCTTTTAAATTTGTAGTTACCTAAAAAAATTATATGAAATCAGGGAGTTGCCTTATTAAAAGTTTTAAAGACGTGTTAATAAAAAAATTATATATATTTAATAGTTTTTTTTTGACATTTAACTCCTTTAAAATATTTCTCCCTATGTTTTGGATCTGAAAATTGAGTGTAAGTGTCCCTTAAATACTTACTATTTTAAAGTGTTTTCTTTTGATTTACTATCTTTTTTTAAATTTTATTACATACTTTTTATTTTTTTTTTTGGTTTATTGTTACGGTATAAAAATTTATATTATGTAATTTTTTTATTGATAAAGTTTTCCTGCCTTTTTTTCTCATTTTTTCGATTACAAAATTCTAAATATGTTATTTAACTTTTGGGACATTCAACTTATAAAACTTGCAATACTTATTTAATGATAAATGCCATTATCCTAAACGCATTTTTTTGCCAATAACTTATTAATGATGGATGCCATCATCCTAAACGCATTTTTCATCATAAATTATTAATGACGGATGCCATCACATTATCTGCAACACGTGGCCTAATAACGGCCAATTGCCCACTTTCGCGTCTTTTTGATACCTTTTTTGCCAATGCCTTGCCATTAAAGAGTGTTGGCAATGCCAGATTACCTACAACTTTGCAATTTACCTTTTTTCCATTAAACTTCTATTCAATAAAATCTAGGAAAAACGTATTTTACACTTTAACCCCCTCCTCCCCTTTCCCGACCACAGATCGCCTAAAATTTAGTTTTCCTATTATTTTTGTTACATTCTTTATATTTTTCGGTAGGTTTTATCCTACTATATTTTTTTTTCACTTTTTATTTTTTTAAAGGCTAAAGGCGTAATATTTGTTTTAGAATTCGCGTTCTTTTTATTTAAAATAGCTGGTTATCTGCCAAACAAAAAAATATTTTACTTTTTTCTTCCCATTATTAGTTATTGTTTGTCACGATTATTTCAAAGTTTGGGTTAAAAATCACTCTCTATGGTTTATGTTAATTATTTTTAATATCCGACAATAATACTACTACACATTACAGCAAATTAAATTATGAGTTTTTTATTATGTTTTAAAAAACTGTCCTAGAAAATCGAGAATTGTTTCCAAAAACTTTATTTCTAATTTTAACTATGGTCTTATTTTTATACCGACTTTTTTATTTTATAAAGCTTTACATATTTTTGTCTCTGCAAAACGCTAATACCTTTCTTATTTTAGCTTTAAAACAAAAAAAACATAAGGTCTCAACCTTACAGCACTCAGAAATGCCTTAGTATTATGTTTTCCCTTAAAAAAAAACAAATATTTTTATCTTACACTAAAACTTACTTAAGATTCATGAATAACATCACAAAAGTCAATATTTCTGTTTAAAAACACACTTTTAAAAATATCAAGCTTGGTTTATATAAAGAGGTTTTAGTGTTTTGATTAAAAATAATTTATTTACCTAAAAATACTTTTATGAATTTTAAGTATATTTATTTTTGGTTATGCACAAAACCCATTTCTTTTACTAAAACGTTGTTGGTAAAATAAGCTGGAATGTATTTTAAAACTTTTTTGGCAAAATGTATTTAGAGTTTTCGTCACGTTTCGTAAACAAAGCAAAAATCAGAAACAAAGTAAACTCAAAATCAATTCTTTCTAAAGCTTTAACGTTTCAACGCTTCGCAGAACTTTAACAAAAGGAGACAGTTAAGAAAAAATCAGCAATACAGCAAGAGAATTATATTTTAGAGATTTGGACGCAGAAAAAGGACTGTGGTGATGTCAAGAATAGACAATTACCAATTACTGGTCAAGTAAAATAACCAAAAATTGTATACACTGTTACAGGGAAGCGTCAAGAAGTAAATAAATTTGAAATTCTTTTAATTCCGGTAATTATACTAGTTCGTGATTGCTGTGAATAAAATGTTAATACAGAGTGAACCACAAGTCTGACAAAGTTCCTTTACTCTCCATAAAACTGTTTAAATTTGGTTTTCATACGTAGGATGGTCAGGCATAAGCTTTAATATTTAAAACTATTATGATATAAACTGGTTGGTCACCAAAGCCTAACGGTATATAACTATACCGGGTGTTGCTCCGTCGAGCGGGACATAGGGAATCCCATGTAAATTTTGAAGTAGTCAAATATTGGCTCCCCTAATTATTTTAGAAAAAAATGCTATTAGGATTTATTGAAGAGCACAGTAAGTTCCACCTAAAATAAAAATTTGAGCATTTTTTAACCAACCAGTAAAGAGTAAACTGCTTAAATACTTCTGCAACGTAGTATCTCATTATGCACCCTGTACTCTAGAAATCAATAATAAAAACACCATATCGATTTATCAGTGACAATTTAGATCATTAATTTATAATGTCATTGCCAAAACTGAACAATTTTATACGGGAATTTCAAAAGAATCCTCGCATTTCATTTTAGTTTACAGCTTATTCCAACACATGCACTCACAGTTACGCAAGACAATAAAACAAATTTGTCTACATTTAGAAATCAATTTATGACGAAAATATCAGGATTTAATCAAATGCTCAAATATTCCTCCATTAACTGCCAGACAATAACCCAAACGATTATAAAACTTATTTCTTACGTTGGCTAGTTGGTACATCGATATTCTGGCACATTCAGCGGAAACTAGCATTCCTTAGCTGGTCTAAATTTTCATATTTTTTATTGGTATAGAGCATAGTTTTTAAATGTCCCCATAGAAAAAAATCGTTTGGCGAAAGATCACGTCGATTTTCTTCACATTTGGAATTATTGATTACTGTGCCTGTAGTTTCAAATTTTGTATCGTCCGTTCTATTATCGATTTACTTGGTATTGGCCTATTGGGAAAATAGGCTGCAAACATGTCCGCTACTCTTCGATAACTATTTTCCTGGTAAAACCATTTTATAATAGTGATTTTTTCTTGATTTAAGTAGTTCATTATTTAAAAATGATGTGACATTGATCTGACAACTTAAGAGTAAGAGGTTAAATAATTTTTCTGGTATTTTATTATAAACTTCTAATAATACAAGGCGCGTAAGAAGATAGGAGATTCGTAACTTATTTTAGCATTTATCTTTTAGCTGGCGGACTGAGAAGAGCTGAAATTTGTACACTGGGTACAACTTTTCGTGCTCTTTAAAGATCCCTATAATATTTTGTTCTAAAATAATTAGGGAGCCTATATTTGACCACTTCAAAATTTACATGGTATTCCCTATGTCCCGCCTCGACGAAGCAGCACCCGGTATATAAATTAAAGACAGCGCTTTTACACTTTCCGCTGGCCCCTGACGCTTGGTGCCGCGCTTGGGCGCTACGGGCACGGCTACGGCTACGATGGGTTACATAAACACTAGCGTAGCGAGTAGAGGCGGTCCGACCCGGGCCCCCAGTTACAAGGGGTCCCCAAAAGGGGGTTGTTGCATAGAACAAAAGGTAAATTTTGTAGTATTTTGTGGTTAGTAAGTGGAATTTTGAAAGACAAAAAAAGGACATATAGTAAGAAAGGCCTCCATTTGAAGGTGGGGACTGTTTTTCTTTTAGTTGTTAAGTTTTTTGTTAAAAGAAAAATTACAAAGGGGAGCTGCGAATAAAGAGAGAATATCATTTTACAAGGGGGGCGACATTTTGGAAATGAGGACCTTTTTTCTTTAGGTCTTTTTTCCGCCAAAAATTAATTTATTGGAATGGTATGGGCCCTTGACTTTACTTTTCCGCCTCGGGCCCCAACACCTCTAGCTACGCCACTGTACATGGATAGAAATTATTAACCCATATATAAGCTGCGTTCGGTAAGAGCCTCACAGATGCAAGCAGATTTGGATGACTTCATAACAGATTAAACGGAACGATCGGAAAAGAACGAACGCATGAGATGAATTGTACGACATTGGACGGACACTCTAGACATAACCTTGTTTTTGGTTAAAGAGTTTCATTCGGTTGATGTTCTTTAGGTTTCGTTTAAAGAAAAATCATGTAGTGATACAAAAAATAAAAATAAATTTATGAGAATTAGCTTTAGGTACAAAATAAAAAAAAATCCTAAAATTACGAAAGACTATTTCCTCATATTCAAAGTCCGTTACATTTAGTTTGTAGGTTTTCCCGTTTTCTTGATCACAAATGTCTATTTTCTTCATATTTCACAACTAAACTTGACCAAATATTAAGAAAATCAAAAATAAGGACAACAAAACACAAAATCCACAACTGTTTTTTTTAAACAAAACGACAGATTAATCTTCTTCCTCGATCGAATGTCTTTAAACAAAGCGAGCATGATCGGATGTGTCTAGATGTAATAAAAGAACGATTAAAATTCACTTCCCCACCACCAAATGTTTAAAACGAACGATTTAGATGAATATGATCCACTGATCTCGATGAATTGCCAATGTTTTTACCTGCGCGAAACAAAAGTTACATTTGGGTGAACTGTCTGGCGCCAAACAGACTATCCGCATTAAAGGAAAGAATTTCTTGACGGCGTCCTGGTTTTTCGTTGGGAGTACGGTAGCCAATAAGCGTCACAGTCAGATCGCGGACGGAGGGCACGGGGTGCCGGTGTTTGTATTTTGCCACGGCTTTTAAGTGCACATGTTCGTCCGCCTTCGATTTGTTTACTGCGCGAAGTCGTAAAATTCCGAAAAATGCTTCTTGCCACTGCGGATTTTAATGTGGGTTATCTATTATTTGATCAATCACATCGAATTACCAACCGCAGCTTCATTTAGTGGGAAAAATTTGCTTTCAGAACAGTCTCTTGTTATTTTATTTACTAAACTGCTACTAAACTAAAACAAAATATTCTTGAAAAACAAAAATATGCAGAACGTATATATTTTTCTTTACTGAGCCATATTTACTTTTATTGTCTTGTACCTTAATAAAAGAAAACCTTTTTCTCTGCAGGTCTTAAATTGTAACAGTTAAAATTTTAATTCGCCCTTAAATTTGCAAGCAAAGGAACGGCGGGATTTAGCCGCAAAAGTAATTAAATGTTAACTAAGTGGATTTAAAGGGATTTTCATCTTGATTTAGTTTTTCTGTCTTTTAATAACTAATTATTTTTAATTAATTATTTTTAGGGGTTTAACCGAAAAGTTTACCGCTACTTTTTAGTATTTGGATTTAAAGTTTGGCAATTTAAAATAGGATGAAAAGTAAGGTACCTTGTACAGTAGAGATTCTTTTAAATTTATCGTACTATATTTAAATTCAATTGATTTGGACATAAATTAGTGGGCAAAGTGGGCTTCGCACATATAAGAGTATCGCAAGAAATTTTTAAATGCGGTGCCAAGATTTAATATTTCTGCTTACAATTACTTAAATAAAAACCTAAAATTATTGGTTACACTTGTTACGAACTGTCAACTAATTGCACTTGAGACGTGTTAAGCCGCGTCCAGAATTGCAACAATTTGCCGTGCCGCTCCACGCCCCATATAGCGCCACATAGCTGGTACGTGTCCGTGGACGAAATTCACGTTGTTTTAAGGGCTTTTTTATCTTTGGACAAACCACGAAGGCTAAAAGCCTAAATACTAACATACCGTGGGTGTCTTAAGCGAGGTAAGAGGGAGTTTGTTGACACGGGACTTTTAAATACTTGATGATGAAGATATGGGGGAAGGAAAGACCTCCGCGGGCAGCAGGTTCCCCATTCTAGAAACTCTAGGGACAAAAGAAAGAACAAAGTGGGAAGTTCGGGGCTTGACCAGTTAAACCGTATAGGGATGCATACGCGCGGAACCACGAGTTTCTCTGTTGGGAACCGTGAGTGGAGGAACTATACTTGACAATTCTTCAGAGCAAAAGCTGTGAAAGTACCTATAAAAAAGCGACAAATCCCCCACAGCCCGACGATGGGCAAGAGAAGGAAGCCTTTCTGTAAGTGAAGGATCATTAATGAGACGAATAGCTCTTTTTGAATAGAATCAAGAATGCTTAGGGTTGTGGGGGACGCCATGCCCCAGATATGAGAACAATATTCCATGGGAGGTCGGATTTGGGACACATATTGTGAACACCTAGTATAAAGAAGTATACATTTTGGGAATTTTAAAAATATACATTTTTGGGAAATTTAAATTTTAATTGGGTTACTTAACATTGGGAAATTTGGTACATAAAACAATAAGTGAGGTGTCAAGGTTTAAAAAGTATAAATCAAACAATTTTCTAGGTTACTCTTATAATAATAAAACAAAAACAATAAACAAGCTGAGTCGCCAAGAAATGCAAAACAAATACTGGAAAATTTGATATTTAAAGAAGAGAGAAAGAAATTAAAGGAGATTGTTTATCAGAGAAGAAGTAGTTAGTAAAGTTAAGCATAAAGTTAAAGTTAAAGTTACGCCCCGTACGGGCTATCCCTAGGGATATGCCCGTACTAAATTTAGTTAATTAAATAAGTTAAGTTGGGTTTTAAAAAATGCAAAGTTAGTGTTGATGGTCCACCGGTCTCATGGTCCCAAGAAGATAGTTCCATATGGTACATTTGCCCCAGTGACGTCAAGTAATATTTCAAAGTATACGTCACAATATAAAGTGTATAAATTAGAAGGGGAAAAATACTTTTTGGCTTAAAAGAGAAATCCAAGCTTTTTGAAGCAGCCGTGGCTATAGATACAATGTGTTTATACCAGTTAAGGTTACTTTCAAATGTGACACCCACAAGATGAAAGGTGTCTTTGCTCTGTAAAACTTGGCCGCTCATAAGTAGAGGATGAGTATCTGATGACTCTTTTCGCGACAAGGAACATGATTGTGTTTTGGATGCATTAAAATGGACGAGATTTTTGACGCCCCAATCCAATAATAAATTAAGATCCTGCGAAAGAGATATCTGTATCGCTCTGCGTTTGTTTTCCAAATCAGGTGTAGTGATGGGTTTAGGAACCTGAAAACTGTAGTGAAGGGTACTATCGTCGGCGAAACTATGAATGGAATTAGTTGTGGACGTGAGAAGGTCGTTGATGTGAAGAAGAAAGAATGTTGGTGCCAGAACTAAGCCCTAAGGCAGTCCAGCATTAACTTGGTGAAAGCTTGAAGAATGGCCGTCCACAATAACTGATATACGTCGATTAGATAGATAACTGAAGAGTCAAGTACATAGTTTAGTTGAAAGAACATAGGAGAGAAGTTTATTAAGAAGTGCGGCATGTCAGACCTGGTCAAAAGCTTTGGATATATCAAGAGCAACGATCTGGGACTCACCTAGGAACTCAAGAGACTTATTGGCAAATGGTTAGCCGGTGATTCAGAGCTTGTCGGTTTTTGGAGTCAAAGGAGCGCGCAGACAGAACAGCTTGGTTAGTTTGGGCGGATGTTTAGCGAAGTGTTTTAAGCCTGGACTCGGCTTTACGTGGTCCAAGGGGACGGCACACAAATGGCGCATTTATTTTATTTTCACTTAGTTTAAATTACATTAGGGTTGTTACATAGCCACGACAACATTTTGTGGAACTGTGAGGTACTAAAGTCAGTAGCCTTCCTTTTAACTTCTGAACAGTTCATTATATTTTAAAAAAGTTGGTACAACATGAGCAAAATTTGCATTTTTTGACACATTAATGACAGCTTTAAATCTTCAGGCGATAGCTGGGCCTCATTTTAAAGTATTTAATTTACCAACAATTTACACAGGATGGAAGTCTACTTTACAAATTGTAACTTACCTACGGCCAGTTTAACAATATTTG
Source organism: Listronotus bonariensis (assembly GCA_014170235.1). Taxonomy (NCBI): domain Eukaryota; kingdom Metazoa; phylum Arthropoda; class Insecta; order Coleoptera; family Curculionidae; genus Listronotus; species Listronotus bonariensis. The sequence goes on along the minus strand of JACEGR010003117.1, from coordinate 28,617 downwards.
GTTAGCAATAACCATAGGTTTGTTACCATAGAAACAACAATATACCGAAATGTGTTTGGTGTTGCCAAAATAGTTAACCCAAAAGTGATGGTAACCATATATTGTGAGACTGGGCATTAATGAGTAAAAATAAAATAAAAAAAATAGTTTATTATGGGACAAGCACGGAATGTTACTCATTTCCCACAAGTAAAATTTTTGCAGCACAAGCTGCATGCGATATATGTCAAGTTTAAAATTTACACCCCTAAATTAATAATCATATTTTTAATATGATTATATAATAAAAAGGTCTTTCCAGAGCTATATTTATTATATTGCATTTATTTAAAATACTTATCTTCATTAGTTTTGGAAATATGGTCATCCAAATCTAAAGAATTAGTGTAAATTTCAATAAAGGTAGGTTATATTATGGCAATAAATGCCCAATATTTTTCTTATGGCCACATTTCCAAAAATAAAAATATACTCATTAAATATGATATTTCTTCGACGCTCTTTAAATTATTTTTAAATAGTTATTCAATATACAGTGTGTTCTATTTAAAAAAATCATACTTTTTGTCGAACCCTGCATATCTTATCATCCTAACAAAATGGTGTTTTTATTTCTTTTGTATGTTAAAAAATCAAAAGTTAGGGGGATGTACGTTTATTACGTTTCTAATGGTAATTAAAAAATATTCTTTAGATTTACATAGACATATTTCGAAAAATAATTAAAAAAGATATATGAAATTTTTATTTTGTTTTAAATGTTATCTAAAAAACCATTTTAATGGTAAAATAATACATAGGGTGTTTCATTAAAAAAAATTATACTATTTGTCGTAACCTGTATATTTTAAGGGATAATCAATATGTAATTAATAATTTAGAAACTACAGAATATACCCAACAAACTTATATTTTCATTTATTTAGTACGATAAAAATTTAAAAGTTAAGGGGGTGTAAATTTATAACTTGACACCAAGTACATTTAAAGCAGTCCAAGACGTCTGTGGGTAATGGATGTGCTTAACAAGCGTGAGTAATAAGTCATATAACCTGTTTAAAAACACATTAATCATATACCATGTAATTTTTAATGGGGTCAATTATTAGCTTCCCTAATTATTTTAGAGAAAAATTCTATTGTAGTTTATTGAAGAGCATGCAAATCTACGTCCATGGTAAAAACTTTAGATTTTTCGGTTTACCGGCTTGCTAGTTGGATGCTAATATATTTTTAAAAATTGTTACATTATTATCGCCTCATATTTACGAACAACAATAATAATACCAGTTAGCGCTCTACGATTTTTTAATAATAATAAAGCACTAAATTTTAAAATAACAACGTTGTGTCACGGTAACTGGTATTTTTATTGTTGTTCATAAATATGAGGCGATAATGATGTAACAATTTTTAAAAGTATATTAGCATCTAACTAGCAAACGGGTTAACCGAAATATTTTACCATGGACGTAGATTTGCATGCTCTTCAATAAACTTCAATTGAATTTTTCTCTAAAATAATTAGGGAAGCCAATAATTGACCCCATTAAAAATTACATGGGATTTCCTATGTCCCGCCCGGCGATGCATCACCCGGCATACATTTTTTAACATTCGTAAACATTTATTTTGAATGCAACCTCAAGGTAATATAATAATTTTTTAAAGTATTTATTAAAAAAAAATAAGCCTGTATGTGTAATTGCCTTTAAAACAAGAAAACAAGTATTCAAAGGGACTATAAATTGCTTGTATATACTTATAACAACAAGGTCCACAAAATGTCACATGCAGAGGTTCGGTCAAAGGGACACGATTGCTACTTTGGTCAGCAAGAAAATTGCTCGTCCACTTCAAACGGTCGAATGTAAATTTCAATTACTTGGTAATAATGATTGGGCAATTGTTTGACCGGATATAAAGGAGGACGAGCCCCTTTCCTTAGGGTCATGGGGTTACCTTAGCTACAAGGAAATAGGCATCTTATTTAAATCTTGAAGGATAAGTAACTGTTTCACCAGTGGTTTCAACAACACTATGGTTATTTTATTTTTTTTTATCTTTGGACAATCCACGAAGGCTGAAAGCCTAAATACTAACGGATCGTGGGTATCTTAAGCAAGGTAAGAGGAAGTTTGTTAACACGGGACTTAAAAACTTGAAGATATTGGGGAGAAGGAAAGACCTTCGCTGGCAGTAGGTTCCACAGTCTAGAAACTCTAGGGATAAAAGAACGAATGAAATGGGAAGTTTGGGGTCTGTCCAGTTGGACCGTATAGAGATGCATACGTGCTGTTATTAAATAATTTTTACAGGAGAGTAATAAAATATGGGTATTAGATTTTTTTAAAGTTCTTTTATAGTCTTAGATTCGAATAGGAAGCAACCTGCACCTATCTGTTTACCGAATAAAAACTATTTTATATTAAATATGGTATTTAAACAAATTTGTTGCTACAGAATTGCCTAAAAAACTGTGGTCAAAGCTATATTTAAATATAAAAAAAGCCGTCAAATTTTTGACACAACTTGTATTATGGCAATGCTTATTTCTGTTTACTCTACATGAAGGTACCGATATATTACTTAATTTTGTTTGCTTCAATATTTATAAAATAAAGGCGTGTTAAATTTCTTGTAAAATTTCTAATTTTGAAAAATAAGTACAGTGTGTTCGGTTATATTTTAAACGTGGTCTTCCCGGTTTTAATCTTTAAAATAGAAAAATATTTTAAATACAAAAGTTTTAGGGTTTTATAAGAACCGCCAGGATTTGCCCAAAATATAAACAAATGACAAACGCAAAGTAAACAAATGAGCATCGACATTGTCATTTTAAATGGAAAACCATGTATATTTTAGGTTCACTGAAAATCGTTTATTTTTCTGTTTTCAAAAATATATACTTTGTCTATGTTTGGACCACCAGATATCACAGAAAATTACTTTGAATCCTGGAAAAGCAGCTGTCTGATTCATAGACAATTTAATACGGGCGGCTTTGGTTTCATTTGTTTTTAGAAATATGGCCGTTCTGTTATTTGTTTTTAGTTAAAATTAAGAAATTGTCTAAAATAATAAATAATCTTTTAATGTAAAAATAGAGCTTCTTTTGGTTTTTATTTTTTTAAAGAATTTATGGTTTCGTCCGTTACTTTGTGACCGTACATTTTAAATTAATAAAATAAAACAAAAATATACTTTGTTCATAGTCACTTTAATTGAATGTTTAGCCGTGACAGCTGTTTCGTAGTACAACTACATTTTCAAACGTACTGACAAACTAAAATTATTTTACTTATATATAAACAGTAATACCTAATAAAAAACATATTTTTTAAAAAAGGTTTTAAAATCAATATGGTACAGTTGTGAAATTTAAAGATTTTATTGCCACAATTTATAAAAGTTTTACAAGGGGTAGATTTCCTAGGTCAATCTGTGTGTTAAGCAGATGTACATTCTGTTTTTTATGTTTATAGATTTCAATATTTTCTAATGTATCTAGTTTTCGCCCTTTTTGTTCTACATGTAATATTTTTAGGGTATTGATTTCTGGAAATTTGTGTCCGGTTTCCAGAAAATGGTTTGCGAAATTTGATGTTGTTTTCCCTAACCTATAACATGAGTTATGTTCTTTAAACCTAGTTTCGAAATTTCTTCCCGTTTGTCCAATGTAACAGCTATTACACTCTTCACAAGTAAGCTTATAAACTCCTGATTTTTTAAATTTATTTTGTTTATCTTTCACATTAAATATCATGTTTGATAATCGATTTGATGGTTTATGTGCTATTTTCTGGTTTTGTTTAGACAGGGTGTTCAAAATTTTTTGTGATATTTGGCCAAAATAAGTTAGGGTTTTAAATGGTTGGTTTTGTTTTTCAGGTATTTTTGGGTAAATTTGGTTGAGGGTGAGTTGTTTACGTTTCTTATTAATTATAGAGTTTATTAAGGGTGGAGGATAACCATTGTTTTGAGCGATGTTTTTATAGTGTTTAATTCTTTTTCTAAATTTTCTTTGGAAAGTGGAATGGAAAATGCGCGATGTATCATTGATCTGTATGCTGACATTTTGTGGGTAATTGGATGTAAAGAATCATTAGGTATTGTAATATCAGTAAAAAGTTGGTTTTCTATAGATATCAAAATTTATGGTTCCGTAGTTAGTTTTTGTTATTTTAAGATCTAAAAAGTTAATGGAGTTTTGTTGTTCTATTTCCAAAGTAAATTTAATCTTAGGGTGTATAGAGTTAATATAATTAAGAGTATTTTTTAGCTCTATCTCGTTTCCTGAAAAGCCGACAAGTATGTCATCCACATATCGGTACCACATGGCTAAAAGAAGAATCCCGCAAATGGTTCCGGACAAGAGACATTCTACTCCTTCATATAAAGGTATTACACTCAGAACTTACTTATAAACTCCATCCAATAGAATTTGATATCCTTGATGATAATGTTAGATCCAAAATAAGCCTAATTATTCATAAAAATATTTAACTCAATCAAAAAGCTAAACAACTTAATCATAAAAAGGAAAACCCCGAAAAATACACAAACACAAACAATTCTATAAAATTTTTTAACAGAGTTATTAATTTATCAGATACAGAATTTTCACATACTGAAACAAATTTACTAGAAAAAGGACCTAAATATAATCCCCCATAATTAATCCTAAAAACACAATAGAAACTATCATAACAGACGTGGAAACCTCTTTTAATAATAAAGATAATATACCAAAAGATCAAATTTCAAGTATAATTAAGAATTTTAAAACTTCTCCACCTAACCTTCAACCGCCTGAGAAGAAAACAATTATGTCCATCCAAAAGAAAATAAAAGAAAATGATCTAGCTGTCACTAGAGCCGATAAAGGGCAACTCCATAGTTATATTAAATAAAAATCACTACCAAGAAAAAATGGATGATTTTCTAAATAAAGAAAAACCCTCCCTCTTAAATAAAGATCCAACCGAAAAATACAAGTAGAACTAAAAAATACCCTAAAAAACACCGACCTTTTTTTCTGATAGGGAAAACTATTTTCTAATTAACAAAAACCCATCCCCACCAATTTTATACGGCTTAGTAAAAATCCATAAAGAAAATGCTCCTATAAGGCCAGTAGTGTCATACTCAAATACACCATTAAGGGAAATATCAGTAAAATTAAACCGTATTTTAAAAGATGTCTTAAACTTTAAACCCAAATTTTCAGTTCAAAATTCAATAGACCTGACAAAAAGCTAAAAAATCTCAGTCTACCAGAAAACGCAATTTTAGCATCCTTTGATGTTACTAACATGTTCTCAAATATACCAAAAGACGATTGTATCAAAATTATAACAGAAAAACTAAACAATAAAAACATTAACCCATTTCTTAAAGAGGACATTTTAAAACTTTTGAAATTATGTATGGACAAAAATTATTTTAAATATAATGGAAACTTTTATAAACAAACAGACGGACTAGCTATGGGTTCCCCTTTAAGCCCTTTAATGGCGGAGATATTTATGTCAAAACTAGAAGAATCATTTATAAACTCCAAACATTCAGATAATGTTATATTTTGGTACCGATATGTGGATGACATACTTGTCGGCTTTTCAGGAAACGAGATAGAGCTAAAAAATACTCTTAATTATATTAACTCTATACACCCTAAGATTAAATTTACTTTGGAAATAGAACAACAAAACTCCATTAACTTTTTAGATCTTAAAATAACAAAAACTAACTACGGAACCATAAATTTTGATATCTATAGAAAACCAACTTTTACTGATATTACAATACCTAATGATTCTTTACATCCAATTACCCACAAAATGTCAGCATACAGATCAATGATACATCGCGCATTTTCCATTCCACTTTCCAAAGAAAATTTAGAAAAAGAATTAAACACTATAAAAAACATCGCTCAAAACAATGGTTATCCTCCACCCTTAATAAACTCTATAATTAATAAGAAACGTAAACAACTCACCCTCAACCAAATTTACCCAAAAATACCTGAAAAACAAAACCAACCATTTAAAACCCTAACTTATTTTGGCCAAATATCACAAAAAATTTCGAACACCCTGTCTAAACAAAACCAGAAAATAGCACATAAACCATCAAATCGATTATCAAACATGATATTTAATGTGAAAGATAAACAAAATAAATTTAAAAAATCAGGAGTTTATAAGCTTACTTGTGAAGAGTGTAATAGCTGTTACATTGGACAAACGGGAAGAAATTTCGAAACTAGGTTTAAAGAACATAACTCATGTTATAGGTTAGGGAAAACAACATCAAATTTCGCAAACCATTTTCTGGAAACCGGACACAAATTTCCAGAAATCAATACCCTAAAAATATTACATGTAGAACAAAAAGGGCGAAAACTAGATACATTAGAAAATATTGAAATCTATAAACATAAAAACAGAATTTACATCTGCTTAACACACAGATTGACCTAGGAAATCTACCCCTTGTAAAACTTTTATAAATTGTAGCAATAAAATCTTTAAATTTCACAACTGTACCATATTGATTTTAAAACCTTTTTTAAAAAATATGTTTTTTATTAGGTATTACTGTTTATATATAAGTAAAATAATTTTAGTTTGTCAGTACGTTTGAAAATGTAGTTGTACTACGAAACAGCTGTCACGGCTAAACATTCAATTAAAGTGACTATGAACAAAGTATATTTTTTGTTTTATTTTATTAATTTTATTTTTTTACTTAAACAACCTAAAGTAGTTCTATAAAACTTTATTAACAATAAATGGACTACAAATTTAGTCCTTTTTTTCATTTAACGTAACTGTCCGCTTTCTTCTTGCCACAGTATTTCTGTTCTTCGAATTTTTCACAATAATAATAAATTGCAGATGTTCACGGAGTTACTAAATTAGGATAGTCCATATCTCTGTATAATAATTTCGATTTGACGGTTAATTTATTTTAAATTAATAAATTTATTTTCATTTTTGTTTTATTTTTTGTTAGAATATCCCATATTGTAAAAAAGTAATAAAACACGCGTACAAAGCCAGTCAGAAAGGCCATATATAGAGAAACAAATGAAACCAAAGCCGCCCTCGTTAAATTGTCTATGATTCAGAGCATCTGACTTTTCCAGAATTCATAGTCATTTTTCTGCGATAACTGGTGGTCCAAACATAGACAAAATATACATTTCTAAAAACAGGAAAATATACCATTTCCAATGAACCTAAAATATACATGGTGTTTCATTTAAAATAACAAAGTCGATGCTCATTTGTTTAGTTTGTGATTGTTATTTGTTTATTTTTTCTCAAATCCTGACGGTTCTTATAAAACCCTAAAACTTTTGTATTTAAAATATGTTTCTATCTCAAACAATAAAGCGTGTAAACCCCGTTCAAAATATAACCGAACACTCTGTACAATTTTTTAGTAGATTCTGTCTTTAAACATACATGGGTTAATTAAAAAGCCTAAGAATGTATCTAAAAAAATAGGGTTGCCAATATACAGGATGTTTTAGGAATGTTTGGGTGATTGATTGAGCCTTGACCATACTTTTTTAGGCAACCCTATAACAATACCCTCATATAAATAATATATTAAATATAAACTAGTTTTTATCCGGTAAATAAAGGGAAGTAGGATTTAAAGTTCATATAAACATGTGTCCGTAAATTTTTCTTTCTTTGAATACAGGTAGTTAACCTTAGAACTGGTTTTTCTTTAAATCTAAAATATCATTTAGCAGAATTGTACACTTACGCGAAAGGACAACAGTTAACGTGCAGCCTTCGCCTTGCAAAAATATCTTGCTTGTGACAAGCTTGCTCTTCAGTCTAGTCTGTTCCTATTACCATTTACCTATTAGTAGTTCTTCAATGGAAGGTAAATAATAACATATTATTGTATTATTTTTTACTCTAACAGTGACAGAATTAATTATTTAAAAATATTTAAAACCAAAATATAATTTTCTTTCTTTAATTCGTTAGTAAGTACATCAGTAAACTGTTGATATCTCAGAAACCAGCAATAATTGACTTATAGTGTTATACATTTTTAATGTAGAATTTATTACAGAGTCAATTTTTTTTATATATGGGGTGTTTAATTAAAAGAAACATACTTTCTAATAAAATGTCGGTTTTGAGACACGACACCTTGTTTAATAACTGGCCCCTGTCCCAGTAGCGTAGCTAGGTCAGCAGGTGGCCCCTGGAGCCAAAAAGAAATTGGGGCCCCAAAAAATTTGAAGAGCAAAACAACAAAAATAAAAGGTCCTCACAACTATTTTACTTTTTTTTTATTCTATTTATTTCTATTATTAATAAATGTTCATTTAGAGTGTATCTAAATGAACATTTCTTATTTTAAATTTATTTTTGTATCTTGTACAGGGGCGAAGTTATTTCGGGTATAAATAGAGTTAAGACACCCTGTATGTAAGACAGTATTACGCCGCATGTCCTTGAGAGGAAGCTTTTAAAAATATCGGAATTAAATTTAGAGCAAAGGAAGCGATGTATCAATATCGGTAATGGGGTTTAAAATTTTAGGCGACCACTTGTGAAAATGTTTTCCACCCTAATTCTTTATCTTAAGCTGACCCAGGGCCTTAAGGCTTCAAGCTGACGAAGGTGTTTGCATCGTACGTCAACAAGAGCTAATTATTATGAAAGTGGTCTGTCCTAATAAATAATGCCCTTTATGAACATAGCTTAGGGTGATCTTTGCGTACTCAGGCGATCAACAGGGGTCCGGTAGTCCGTAATTTTAATACCAAAGATGCATAGTGCGGAAAAACCGAGGATAACACTAAGTGAATCGTCATTTGAAAAACAGCACATGTCTTATTTTCGGCCATTTTGATATTATACTGTTAATTTTATATTTAAGGTAAATATATCGAATCATACAGAAACATCACTTGTCTGATAAGATTGCACGATTTTATTCTCCTATTAATATTTGATTTCGTTTAGTAACGACACAAGTCGGTGACAGGTGCTCTTTCTCGAAGCATTATAGGTAGACAGTTTTTGTTTTGTTGTTTGTTATTGTAAAACATAGCGTCTACAATTAGTGAAAGTAATAATGCTTCGATAAAAAAGGAAAAAATAAAGTTATACAAGTGTGAAATAATAAAAAATGTAGACTAAAAGGTGAAGAATATATTAATTATAAAGGTGCTGTAGTATGTTGTAAAAATTGCAAAAACTAAAAATATTGCTAATTTTAAAAGTTGGTGGCCGAAGTTCTATAAAAACACATTTAGTCCATTGAATCTTTTGGTAGATGTGTGCCAAGGGCCCAAAAATGTACATTTCAAATTTTACGCATTTTAGATATTCTTTAAATGAACCTAGGGTAGTTGAGGCGTTTAATTTTATAGATGGTGTTACGACCCATAAATTTAGACTTGCCACTTCCAACTTATTACAACTTCCTACCCCTGTTCAACTACCAGCTTATTCACAAGGATAGGTTCCTATAAATTCAAAAAAACTTGACATAAAGCCACTTTTTTATACATTCCAAAAGAACCCCACGACTTCTATACAGAGATAATAGGAGTAAATTGGACAAGAACTGAAAATGAAGACCATAAGTATTTTTTTTAATATTGTAATGTTTTTCCATGTATTATTCAATATAAATATAACCTTATATACTGAGTTTTCATGTTCCTTTCAGAAACATCACATGTCGCGTATTTTTAAATACCCATATTTTTTTACTTATTTTTCTTTAAGGTTCAAATATTATCGTATTTTGCCGGTAATCGGGCAGGTTTTTAATGCTAATTATTTAAAAATAATTTTGTCAACTATCCTTTTAGATTTTCAGTTTTTTTCATTTTCTGTAAAATGGTTTAAAACTGACAAGTGCGGTTTCTCAATATTCAAGTAAATATAATGTTTTTACACTGCATATTGAAAAAATATAGATATACAGCAAGTCCGAAAAACTAGGGTCAAAAATTATAAGGTGAGTGAGCCAAAATAATGTGAGGTCGTTAAGGACATATTGACCTTTATAGCTGATATACAGCGTGTCTACTTAAATTTGCATCATATGGGAAACTTCTTTATTATTGATTTTACGAAAAAAAAATTCTTATAAAAAGTTCTGCATGGTCTAAAACCTAAAATTCAATCATTAGATATTAATTTTTTGCAGTGGTATACGAGGTATGTCAAAAAATGTTAATAATGTTAAACATGTGAATTATTAGGTTTTTATATTTGTAAGTTGTTTTTTATTCTAAACATCTTTTTTTTATTAAAAAATCGATATTGTTAAAAACAAAGGTACTTTTCTCTTAACCAAAATCAATTTTTTGACATATCTCGTATACCACTGCAAGAAATTAATATCTGATGATTGCATTTTAGGTTTTCGGCATTGCAAATTTTTGTATAAAGAATAACTTTTTTTCGTAAAATCAATAATAAAAACAAATTCCGAATGATTAGAACTAAAGTTTAGTTTTTTTAGTAAATAGTTACAATTGCGTATTTGTAAGTAATTTTTAATTCTAAATAACTTTTTCTTATAAAAAAATTGATATTGTTGTAAGGTACTTTTCCCTTGAGCAAAATTCAAATTTTTAACATACCTCGTATACCACTGCAAATAATTAATATCTGATGATTGCATATTGTGACGTATAATTTTGAATATACATAGGGCTACTTGACGTCACTTGGACCAATGTACTATATGGAACTATCTTCTTGGGACAATGAGACCGGTGGACCATCAAAACTAACTTCCCATTTTTTAAAAACTAATTTAACTTATTTGACTATCCTAATTTAGTACGGGCATACCCCCCACTAGGGGTAGCCCGTACAGAGCTTAACTAAAACTTTAACTTTATACTTGAGTTCACTTTTACAACCTACTTCTTATCTAAATCTCTTTCTAATTTCTTTCTCCCTTTAAATATTCAATTTTCCAGTGTTTGTTTTGCATTTCTACGAGACCCAGCTTGTTTAATGTTTTTATTTTATTATTATAAAAGTAACCTAGAAAATTGTTTAATTTATACTTTAAAAACCTTGACACCTCACGTATATCTTTATTTAGTAAAAATCCCAATATTAAGTAACCTAGTTAAAATGTATACTTATTTTAAAATTCCCAAAAATGTATATTTTTAAAATTCCCAAAATGTATACTTTTTTATACTAGGTGTTTACAATATTAAGTTTTAGACCATTTTTTTCTTTCGCCCTTTCAGGGTCATCCCATCCAGGTCCGACGACCGTCCCCCTAGGTGGTGCACTGCAGCCTGAAGGCTTATTGTACCTTGACCCCTACTCCTTCCCATTCACACACCATTCATTCCATAACTTGAATGGTTGCTGCTCGGTCCGTTCGTTCACCCCCGAGCAGAACACCGCGTGCCGTTGCCTAAAACCGACAACGCCGGTCACCCATCCAAGTTATGGGCGCGCACTTCACTGCTTAACTCCGGAGATCGATGCTACCGATGCAACCGGAGCAGCCACAAGCGCGCCTAGTTTTAGACCATGCAGAACTTTTAATAACGAATTACTTTTTTTTCGTAAAATCAATAATAAAAAGTTTTTATAAGGTGCAAAACTAAAGTAGACTCGCTGTATAAAAATCTTATTTCAATTATAACTTTTAAACCATTGCCAAATGTTTACAATTATTTAGGCGAGTTCGGCAATCCCATGAGAAAAAAAAGACACTTTATGCATGTGTTACATAATTTTCTTTTTCCAAAATACCGTTTTATACATTTTTTATTTATCTAAACTTATAAATTTTATTATTTGCAGCACAGCCATTATATTGCAACAAAAATCAAAGCCTCCTTATTTTTAACAGACAGATATTGTGTATATTACTATGCATTTAATATTTAATTTTAGAAAATTGTAGGTACTTCATTTTTGTAGAAATATAGTCGTAGTACTAAAACAGTATAAATTCCTCATTTAATTTCTTAGTCATCCAAATTGATTAATACTAATTATTTTTAATAATTTCTATTAATTTTTTTAAAACTGTCAAATTTTAAAACTAGTGACACATAAACTAAAAGAAATAATGACGAAATCAAAGGTAACTTGACCGTTTAGTTTAGTGGATGTCACGTTCACATTTCCTAAATTAATATTTAGGTTTATTTTATTAGGCATTGAAACAAAACAATATTTCAAAGATTGAAAAAAGCTTCGAAGTTCGAAAGTTCCTTTTTTAACACTTTATGTAGTGTACTAGAATGGAATACTTTAACTTCATGTTAACGATTATAAAAACAGCATTTTTTTAATGGTCGTGAAAAAAATATTTTTAGATGGCCTTTTAAGTAAAATACCATACTGTATATTAAATTAAAAAAGAAAAAGTAGGATTTTGTGCTTTAAACCAATTTTCTGAAATAATTGAATTTGTCACCTAATATTTTTCAGTTTTCATCGGGATGAGAGACAGCCTTATCTTAAATCCCTCGATAGACTGGAGTCGACACCTTGACGGATTTTAGGTGTTTAGAAGTGGGACAAGACAATCAGCAAGAAAGATCTGCGGTTGATGAACACTTTCCGCAAGGAACAGGTTGATTTTCCTTGGGAATAAGGGCGATAAATTATTACCTTTTTAGACTTTGGACGGCTGTAGTTTTAAGGGTTAAGATAACTTTTAAATAAAAATTAAAGTGGTTAGTTTAAATACAGCAATTTTTTAGTAAAATAAAAACAAATTACTTTATTGGAGTTTTTTAGTTTGCAGTATAATAATAAAACTAATTTCTTTACAAAAAGAAGGACTAGAACTTAGCTTACTTTTATTTCAAATTGTTTAAAGGGAAAACCCTATATATTTTACCTTACCATAGTTTATATATTTATTATTAAAAAGTATAGCTGGGCAGATTTTAAAAAATTTAAATACATTATATTTATTTGTGTGACTTAGTTTAAAAAATGTCAACTAGGAGCATACAATTATTTATACAGGGTAATTCTTACCGTATACGCATAAACTTAAAACTAAAAATTATTGCTCAGGGCAAAAAATGCCTGAAAAAAGGTTTTTTTGTTAGCTAGAACGTATTATTTAAAATTAAATAATAGAAGTCTTGTTCTGGGAACAAATTGTCATTAAGAATTAAAAATAAAGTACTAACCTTTTTTTTGCTTCAGAATTATGCAGGTATAATGCCCTAATCCTGATTCTAAATGCTTAAAATAAAATTACAACTGAAAACAAATTGTTTACAAATCTAAAAAATAAAACCTATTATTGATAGTTCTTAAACTTTAAAATATATTTTTTTAATTGGGTATTTAGAAAAAAAAACTCTTAGTCAATAAAGTAATAGGTAAAAAATGTATGATTTTTGTAAACAGATTCAAATTGTTATTTTTATTGTCAATGAAAGTGACAAATATAAAAATACATTTTTTTACTGCTAACCTTAGAAATTGCTATTATAGATGGGTCCATAATTAATTCATTCTGAAAGCAATGTCGCCACGTACACAAAAAATGATAAACAAACCTTTTCGAATGCACATAGCCTCGGACAGAGCCTGATTACATATTTTTAGATAAATAATAAAAAATACTATAAATATCACCTACTTACAAAACATTCTTCTATTTCGCCCCTGTCCTATTATAAAACCGTTGGCACGTGGCGTGGTACTAGAAACTCGTCGGGTTAAATATTTTTTGCTGCAATAAATCATTGTTCACAAAAGGGTTTCTTTACTGTATTATTTTTTGTGTACTTGGCGGCATTGCTTTCAGAATGAATTAAATATGGATCCATCTTTACATACTTCATTTTCCAAACGACAAATATTTTTTTACCCTAAGTAAATAATGAGAACAACAATTCTTATATCAAAATTTGACAGATGCCAAATTTTTACATAAATATAGCCAATGTGATTAGAAACAAGCTCCATTTTACTTGATATTTTGATATGATAATGTTAGCAGTAAAAAAAATGCTATATATACCTCGGGTGAGAAAGCTATTATTTACCTCGCACATTATATCCCTCGGGATTTAAAAATTGTCTGTAAATAATAGCTCACTTCTTACCTTTATGTACCAATTTTCATTAAAAAATCTATCATCTGTTAAAAAGGTGCAAAATAATTTTATATTATCTTTTAATTACTTGATTAAACATATATTTTACTTACTGTTTTTGGGCCTTTTAATATTATTTTTAATAAAGTAATATATTTACTTTCGTTTATTTAATATTTAGCCTATATTAAGCAAAATGGAATACCAAACCTAATTTTATAGATTTTATAGTTTTAATAGTAAAAAGTTATATACAAAATTATAAAATAAAAATTTACCAAACTTGCGGTATTTTAAATTTGAAAATATACGAAAAATATAAGGGTATCTTTTTAACTTTTTATTGTACAACATAACATAATTTTACATAATCATGAATACAATTCTGATTTTATCTATTTATTTAGCATCATTTTTGACACGTTTTATGTAAGCCCTATTTAGTCAATCTTTTTGATGATTGACGATGACAAACAGTTGATTTAAATTGTAGTATGTATACTTTTAAATTCAAAATTACCTATTAAAACAGTTTCTAAGGTGACTTGACAAACTTTCCAAAAATACTAAAAATGCTTACTGCAAGTTAAACTTACAGGTGATAGATAAAAAATAACAAAGCTACTTAAAGGGCATACATATATTCAGAACATATTAAAGTATGATTTAAAATTGTTTTTCTAATTAAAGTTTCACGCAATTTCAGGTTATATGACATCCGAATAATAATTGGCTATTTTAAACATTAACCAAATAAAAAAAGAGCGTTTCGAATTTTATTTTTATAACACACTACATAGTAAACTCATTCGTAATTTTCGTAATGGATGCAAATGAAAATGCGAACGTTTCGAAATTTTATGTGGTTTGTTCCGCCCTAAACTGCCTTTAATACATAAATTTTAATCAAAGTAAAGGTTTGCCTGGGGCTCTTCCACATTTTACACTCCTCCTGGAAACTACAGCCACAGTAAGTGATAATGTACTTTTAATGGTGGCTTTGAAAACTCCTATATTATCGAGTTTATTATGTCTGTATTGAAATAAAATTGGATAGCGTGCATTTAGTTTATTGTGTATACTAGTAAAAAGAAAAATTTATTTAAATAAAAAAAAATCCTGCTTAGTTTAACCAAAGTATTTTAAATACTATGATTTCTCGTGGTACATTTCCATTGCGTTTGTTGGTGTATTTTATATATATACTTTCTAAATATCAAATATTGCTTAAGATTTTGTTTTTATTGCAAAAATAAGAAAAATAATATGTCAAGACCAAAAAAAGGTAAGGCAATAAAGATTTTTTTTTAGTAAGAAAAAACTATTTTTTTCCTAAAAATGTATTTAAAAAAATTAAATTCTGCAATTTTTTTTGAATCATTTTTTATAAAAGTACAAAAGTTACTATTTTATTTATCTAAATAGCTAAAAGACAAGAATTAACATTTGTTTTTGCATTATAAAAGACACAAAAACATTATAAAAATCAAAGTCAGTCTATATAGGGTCGCGACATTCGGCCATATTGCTTTGACGTGTTATGACGTCACATCTCCCATTTTTCGGCCATGTTCTTCAGTGCCGGAGATATACAGTTTATTGTATTAGTAGAACAACCGTTTACACAACAGTTTTTAATTATAATTAAGTTGAAAATTCTTTTACTTTAAATAAAAAACATTTGGAATAACATCTTTTAACAAATATCACTTCCAAAACAATGCAAAATAAAATGCGCAAATTCTAGACGCCACTGGATTGATTATCAGCTTTAATTTTACCCAGTCTTGCAAACTTTTCTCTGTGGAGTGCCTTTCCTTGCGTCCCCGACCTCGAACCGCCCAAAAGTTGAGGATGTGTCGCAACCTTATAAATATAAACTAACCTTGATAAAAATAAGCTTTTGCTAAAGCACACGCTGTTACAATGCAATGGTTAAAAAAATGAAGTTGTAAATGAACAAGATTGCATATTTAAAAGCAATTTTTAAATGTAAATATTACCACTGAAAAAAATTATCTGCTTAATGCATTTTGGGTGCCATGCAGAAATTTTTATAAAGAATACCTTTTATGGTAAATTTAATATTAAAAAGTTTCCCATATGTAAACAACTTTGGCGGACACACTGTATATATTAAGAATTTTCCTTAGAGTGCACAAATTTATTTAAATGTTCAAATTTATATATTCTTTTATAAATATAAAATATCCATTGTGGGTACTATATTTTTGTACATTACTAAAGAATATTTAAAAACATTATTAAAAACCTATTTCTTTTGAATAAAAACTATTGCCTAAATAGTTTGGATCCATGCAATTACCATTATTAAATATATTTTCCTGACGACTTACATAATAATAGTAATAAAGAACTTTCTTATGTGTTGCATACCTTAT
This sequence comes from Listronotus bonariensis, assembly GCA_014170235.1. Lineage (NCBI taxonomy): Eukaryota > Metazoa > Arthropoda > Insecta > Coleoptera > Curculionidae > Listronotus > Listronotus bonariensis. The sequence goes on along the minus strand of JACEGR010003117.1, from coordinate 12,105 downwards.
GAACCACACTGTGTATTAAAGAGAGTTATAAATTTAATATCTTAATATTTATTTTTCTAAATTTTTAATACATGTAATTTTACTTATTATTCGTAAAAATAAATTATTTTGATGCAAAAGCTGTCCTAGTTATTTTAATTAAGCAAGTATCTTATTACCATTTGGTTTTCCTAACCCTTGTTGTACCTTCTTACAAACAATGTTTTGACAACAGTTGTAACAGCAATCAGACAGTGTGTGTACATAAATTAAATTTTGCAGCCCACGAACAAAGCATCATCAACCAAGTCAAATTGAAACCCAATCTTAATTACAAATATAGCGTTCCATCTGCAGTAAGTTGTACAAATTCATTTACATCAATTTAATTTGACTTTTTAATGGGAGTAATATTACAAATGTAATAACGATTGTCATTGGAAAATATTAGGCTTTTATTTATATTCTTATTTATTTAGCAATTTAAATTTATAAACTTGCCCAAAGTAATAAGATATTTTTGTTAAATTTTATAACATTTAGGGAACGGCATTCGACGGCAGTGGTATAAAAAAGCAGTAAAGCGTTAAAGTGGTTTTTAGATCCCTATTAAATTTGTATAAATAACTTTATTTTGCTACTGGTACTATAAAAATTAGTTAAGGTTCAAGCTATTTGATCAATATTATTCTCACTTTCGATAATAATATAAAGCTCATATTATTTATTGCCTTCATTAATAACTAACATTACAAAATTGTTTTTTGTTTATGTAAAATGTACCTTTATATCAACAGTTGCCTCAAAATGGCAATATAAGACAAAAAAAAACATATTTTAATATTTTTCTACTATTATTGTAATTTTTGTCAGAACTCTTGTGCTTAACTAATGTGGGGCTACTTTTGTCCTAAGGAAATTTATTTTGTTTAAAGAATATGTAAGCAAGAAAAATAATATCAATTACTGAACATTTTAATAGTAGCGGTAAAAAATATTCATGCCGAGAAATGTTTTATGCTTGTTTGCTTGAATTTCGTACATTAATTAAAAAAGGGTGAAGAGATCACACTTCTTTTAAACTCAACGAAAATTTAAAAGAATATTTTTTTTTATTATTTGAAAATGCAGTAAAGAAATATTAAAAAAAATCCGTAGATCCCTTTTTGACGACACTCGTAAAAATTTTTAGTTTTTTTGTACATCAATATTTATAATTTTTTTAAAACGTCGGTTAACATGTCTTACATAGTAATATAGTGTATTAATACTTTTTAATTTTACCTAAAAAACAAAAAACTATTAATTAATTAAAAAGTACAAAATTTAAAATTGGTAATGTAAATTCTAAAAAGAAACTTTTAAATCTTTAATTTGTAAGACAGTTTTAAAACCAATTATGTGTCATACGCTCTTTAATATTAGTTTGCTTTATGTAACAATCGTAACAAAACCTCCTCTTTAGCAAAAGGGTTGATGTTGCAGTGTCATAATAGAGATTTAGTAACAGGGTGTAAACAATGTTTGTAATAACAACTTGTTATAAATGTTATTAAAATATACAGGGAGCACGAGAGACAAGACGGAGGAAAACACCATATAATTTTGATATTGCTTTAGAATTTAATATAGGGAGAAATAAGGGGTTGGTGATGAAACATTATTTTTTCCATGTTTTTTTTATAGTAGATTAAAAAAAAAAAATTCTTTTTAATATATTTTAAAAACCACTTTAGCTGTGTTTACCAAATTTGATAATTAGGTGTTTAAAGAAATGTCTAATTAAACAGTGATATTAGCACTACTACCAAAAGTTAAATTAAATTACAAATGTATTCATTAAATCTAAGCAACTGGCTAAGACTAAAGTTTAAAAGTTTAAAATAATACCAAAGTCGACATGCCCATTTTATTGTAGTCGAAATAAATGAAGCCTATCTTCATAGAGTAAGGAAATTATAAGAGTTATCATGGAATAGCCGATTTAAGGACAGGTCATGCGAAAAACTTCCAATATAATTTTATTCGTTTCTCGTTAAAATACCGCCAGTTAGTCATTTTCAGTAAACTTACGTGTCTCCCCACCGCTGATGTTACACGAGGCGAGGCTTCGACCGACGCATTTAAAGTGTAAACTGGAAAAATGACAAACCTGCCGCCAAGCCTGCCGCAAAAGCGGTACGAAATTTTAGCATGCCCTGGTTTCTCTTATCCGTAGGTATGTTACTTTATGCTATCTTTTAAAATCAGCACAAAATCAGTGAATCTGCCAAGAGTGTCGATACCACTGTTTAATTTTACTTGCTCAAAAACTTCCTAACAAGAAATTTTGTGAATGCAGCTTAAGCGGCGATCTAAGATAGAGTTGAAAGATTTATACTTTTACTGAAAATTATTTAAGAATTGCAGTTTTTTTTACTAATCCAGTATAATAATTAATCTATTATAATAATTCCTTAAGTAATGTTAATTTTATTTTTAATTGCAAATTTATTTTTGACACAGGTAATATAAAATTATTTATATGGTTAGCGATGGTAAACGCTTATATAAAGCAATATTTGGATTAAAAACAAAAATCATGTTCATAGGTGAGCTGAATAGGATGGTGTTAACAGCTGCTAATTTTAAACGGAAAGGGATTAAATATTTGGATATAACTACTTTATTACACGGCGGGCAGTGGTGCGTGTCAGCCTCTCACCGCAGCGATCCGGGTTCGAATCTCGGAGTCGGACATCGGATTTTTCATTGCTCGTCACCTAACAGTTGGCAATGGCAAACCAATGTGTAGTATTCTGCCATTCCTAGGGAGTAGTTATTTAAAAATAACGTCCGTGGTGGCACTACCGCGTTGTCTAAAAGGTGCTGTGAAATGCAAAAACTACATGTTTTAGTGCTTGGATAACGTTGACGGAACACGACAATAATGGGTTAAACATCCAGTAACCCGGCACTCACGGTACACTGGTATTTAGGCATAAGCCTTCGTGAGATGTCATAAAGATTAAAAAAAGTCTGATTTGGTTACTTATCTGCGCGGAATAAAAGTTACGTTACATGGGCGAAAAAAACGGGTTTGTGAGTTTGGGTACCACTTATTTTCCGTCGTGACTGATGGTTCATGCGGGCGTCGAACGGTCTACCGGTATTATCGGGCATAATTCATCAACGCGTTCTCTGGGTTTTCGGTTTTGAATACAAGGAGCACGGTAAGGGACGGTAAGTCAGTATTGTATTTGACTATGGCTTTTAAATTACGATTGCTCGTAAACGCACCTATTTGTTTACTGCGTGAGATCTTAAAAATCCGAAAAGGCTTCTAGCTACTGCGGATCTACATGTGGGTTATCTATGGATCTGATTCAATACCATGCCTAGATAGGAAATAGCTGTTAGATAATTATGTAACTAAAGAATTTTGTCAATATTTAACAACCAACCGCCGAAACGATAAAAATTAGCCAAGCAAAAGCTTAGGGTTTGTAAAGTATATGTATAAGCAGGGCTTCCCAAACCGTGCCTCGCGACGCCCTAGGACGCCGCAGAAGCGTTCCAGGGGCGTCGCGTATTAAAGCGACCAAGTCAAAGTATTCTACATAAAAACTGATAGAAATTTAAGATCCTTTCTTCAACATAATGTTTACACAGCCCTTCTTATCATTAAGCAAACACACACAAACACTATAATAGGGATAAATATTACTGGGTTATGGAGTTCTTCTTAGTCGACTATACGATTAAACCTTTCAACAGAAAAAAACAGCTAATAAAATTGTCCTTTGACCCTAGCCTAAAGCTTTAATATGACAAGGATAAACTGTTTGAGTTTTGGAGCTCATCTTCCTAACAATGTAGCATTTAAGGCTCCATAACCATTTTAAACTTTGTACTTGTGCAATACGGCCTTTTTGGAGCTGCTACAATAAAACACAGTTAAAAAATAGACGAAGAGAAAAAATAAGAGCGGCAATTTCTAAACTAGAGGTACGTTTTAAGAAGCTATGCTCATAAAAGCAAGCAAATCCTTTACAATATTATTTCTTCTCATTAATTTTTATTCTTATGTTTTGCCTTTTTTGCAAAAAAATGTGTTTTCTGGAAACCTGTTACTAGGCTAATACTAGAACTGGTAGGTATTTTTAAGCAGTTTTGGAAGTCAAGGGGCGTCGTAAAAAATGCAAATCTTTAAGGGCGTCGTAATACAAATACGTTTGAGAACCCCTGTTTCAAAAATAAAAATAAACATATGTTTAAATATATATGTTTCTATGTAAGAAATAATTTTAATTTTATTAGTGCCTAAAGTTTTTTTGATAATCGGCAAATAAATATGTAAATTAACTATACATTTTTAAATACTATTTGTTATTTTAATCAAATACTTCTTAAAGTTTACTGTTTCCTAAATCTAGTCAGATTTTTCTTTATAAAATCTTAAAAATGTGTTAACCAGGTTTACAACTTTCAATCTGGCTATGATAATCTAAAACATAATGCAATCACTTTTCAATTTTAACTTTTAATAGACGGGAAGTCAACCGTTTTATATTCATGGGTAAAATAATTTACTTTTAAAATTTAACCTCTCTTTTTAAGTTCAATATATTTTGCTAGAGTATAAAAATATAAACTTATTTAAAATTGTATTTTTATACCTTTTAAAAATTTAAAGTTGATTTTCTTATAATTTTAAGAAGTTGACTTGTACTATATGTGAAATAAACTTATGTTGAATTCTTACTCACTATTTTTTAATTAACTTCTGTACCTGATATGAAATAGTTATATACAGGTGATTTGTTGTATATAGTTTTATTTCTAATCGCTTTTAAATATAATTATTACAACTGATAGTATAGTACATAGTTAACTTGTCTATTGGTTATTTTTAATAGAATAACTGATGTGATAAATTTTAAAAACTCTTGTAAAAACTACTAAATTATTTTAAAACCAAAAAATATTTTGATAAATGGTTTACCAATATTAGGTAGGATTTGTCCTTGAGGTTCACTTTCTATATTTAATGTAGAAAAATTGGTTATTTCCCCACCTTTATTTTTTTACCATTTTCTTACTATTTGTTACTATATTAAATATTCCAAATTTAAAGGCAGTACTGTACTTTATGTAAAATATAGATAGAATTTTATTTCTTAAAACAAAGTCTACCCAAAGCAACTCAATAGTTTTTTTGACCAAGGGTATTGAAAATATATATATATATATATATATTAAAATGTCAAAGTTTTGTTTAAAAAAGTTTAACTTTTTTTAAAATCGGTATAGAAATAATTTTTTAAAGGACAGCTGGAAAGTGAAAAGTGGCTAACGGTTAATTTTTAACAAAACTTGATATATTGTAGATATCAATTTTCTGATAAAATGTTCTTATGGGCGCAATGCTCGATCGCCTCTAGTCGTAGAGGTATAGAGCCTCAAAGTTAGATATCTGGTAAGTAGAAATTTTAAGTACCTCCTATGATATAGGTTTATTTCATACTTTACTAAAGCTTTTACAAAAACTCTTTGATGCATACCTAGAGCATATTAAATAAAATTGTAAAATATATTTAAAGTGTTTGTACAGGATGTTTCTTATAGCAGTGGCGTTGGGACAAGCGAAATGTTTATAAACTTGCCTAAAATACACAAACTGAAAAAAAAATTGAGTATAAAAACAACAAACGGTTAGAATTAATTAATTTTTTAAACTTATAGTGTGTAGATCAAGCTTAAAGATATAAAAACATTTTGGCTTCGTCAAAATATACAGGGTAGAAAAATAAGGTCTACTTGGATTATACTTTTTTTTATCGAACCTAAGTTAATAATATCTACTTAAGCAAAAAAAGAGATAAGTTTAATTCACTTTTTAAAACTAATATAGCTCAAATCTAAAGGTATATCTTTTTTAAAAACACAAAAATGCCCATTATAACTTAATAATGTATTAATTAATTAATTATCCAGGTGTCTCTGAACATTATTTATGCTCTCTGAAAATGTTGAGGAAGCTTCTATTGTTTTTGTTAAAGCTACACATTTCAAATTTGTAGATTTTAAGGGTCTTATTAAACAAGGTGTTACAAATTCAAAGTGTATTCTTATAATCTCGAGAACGGCACATCTCCGGTTATTTAAATTAGATTGCATTTATTAAGCATTTTATTGCCTAACAGTATTTGAATTTATAACTTTTAAAATATACAGCCATTTTGAAATTATCCAAAATAAAAACATAATTTTGCTAAAAGTTTTAGTTTTTTTCATTTAATTTCTAAATAAAACACTTCTTTGACAGTCCTTATCAAGCAGCACTGGCAAAGAAGTGTTTTATTTAAAAATAAACTAAAAAGAAAATATAGACTGTCGCAATTTTTTTTTCTTGGATAACTTTTAAACTGCTGTATATTTTAAAAGTTTTTAAATCTAATATTGTTAATCATCAAAATGAGAAAGTTTACCCAAATGTAAGTAACCTTTATGTCGGGCCGTTTTTATAATCGTAAAAATGCAGTTTAAATTTGTAAAACCCTTAATAAGTCATTAAATATCTACAGTTAAAGGATCTGTATTTAACAAAAATATAAAAGGGACCCTTTATTAAAAACATTTTAAGTTAGTCATAAAAAAATCAGTAGAGAGCAAAAATAAAGTCCAGTAACAGCTTAATAATTTATTCTGTATAATTTAAAATTATAATAGGCATTTTTGTTTTTTTTTTTTAATAAGAAAATACCTTTTGATTTAAGCTTTATAAGTTTTAACAGGTTAATTAAAACCTATTCCTTTTTTACTTAGGTGGATAATATAATCAAAAGCTACCTTGTTTTTTCCACCCTGTATATTATAACGGTACCAAAATGTGATTATATATTAAAACGAACTCTGCATGCTATTATTAAAAAAATATATTAAATTATAACCGTTTTTTTCTACGTTAAACCTAAACATGTAATTTTTGAGTTTGTGTATTTCAGGCAACTTTATAATAAATTTATTTGTTTTGACGCCACTGCTCTAAGAAACATCCTATACAAGAACATGCATAAATTTTACTATTCTATATAATATATCATAGGTACGCAATAAAAGATGTTTTAAGGAAGCTTTAGTTAGGTAGACAATAAATATAAATCATAGAAGGTACTCAAAATTTCAACAAGGCAAATATATAATATAAAGCTTTATATTGCCCATAAGAACATTAAGTCAGGAAATTGAGAACTATAACATATTTTATGTTTTACCCATCTGTTATTGATCTGTAATACCTTAGAAACGGAATATGTTATGGTAGCAATAATACTTGTTAGCCTAGGGCATTATAAGCGGGCATTATGATAATGCCCGCTTATAATGCTATAATAAGGAAAGTTGACGATGTGCGACGCAAACAGTGGCCGGTGTAAGCTTCTGCATTATCCAATTTTAAAATTTTTGCGATGTTGGGATGCTTCCCATGGTATTTTTTCCAATGGGTTGTACTGTACATCGACCCTTTCTATAGGTAAGAAAGAATCTTCGCTCCTTTATTCCAGCTGGTCCTAATGTTGTGTACTTTTTTATTAAATTTAAAGCGCCTAAATCTTCTTCAATGATAGTAAAACTTTTTGAAGTTGAAGTTTTAGTTTCTGATACCTTTATAACCAAGACTGTTCCTCTATCTTCAATGTCATCAATAGTCATTTTGACGTCTGATCTCGTCGTAAACCTCCAAAAACACCCATTACCAATATGACTTTGTGTACCAAGTAGATATCATCAGGAGCCTTCTTAATAAATATTAATATTTGTCTTCCTTCTAAAACTTTAGACTTCTTCGGGACGTATCCTTTTGACTTAACTTTTAAAAAGATATGAGACGATGGTATTGCGAAATGTCTATATTTTCATAAACCATCAACGTAGACCTTAGGGTGGAATACTTGGTCCAGAGAGAGTTCGGACTGTATTTTTCCGACTAAAAATAATAAAATTTGTTAAACATATGTATTAAAATAAAATCAATTACTTACCAGTTCCTGAAAATATGCCATTAAAACGGTTTCGGTTATTTGAAGAATTGCGTTCGCATCTTTCCAAATACCAAATATGCCATACTCCCGATCATACTGTAACTTGATTTAACTGGCAAAAGATTTTTGGTCGCTTTTATGGCCTTTTCTCTTATATTTTGTGGAATTTCTTCCATTTTGAGCAAATCGTTAAATAAAAAATGCCAACTGACTAACTGATAGAAACATCAAAGTCAAACTTAACACCAGTCATTATCTATTTACGTATACAGGTACAGGTGCAACTTATTTTTATATTGTGAATAAATAATGTAATTAGTCATTGAAAACTCTTTTGGGTAAAACATAGAGCATTGTATGCACCACGGGCTTTACTGGACTATAATGCCCATCAGGTCGAAATCTAGCCCTCGGGCCAGAGGCCCTCGGGCTATTTCGACCTTCAGGGCATTATAGTCCTAGTAACGCCCTTGATACATAAATAGCTAATTTTTCTTTAATTAACCACACTTTTCATAAGTATTTAGCGCTGTCCTTTTTTAAGATAAAAACAAAGATCTTATGTTGTAACGTAAATGTGTGTTTTAATATGAATACATTAAATTTTATTAGGTAGTTGAAATACCCAAACGAAACTTTATGCGTAATAAATAATTTTATTAGCAAACAAGGGTTAATCCAATTCTAGTTTCTAAACGTGTTCCCCTATGATAGTTTTCATAGTTACTGTTATAAGCTATAACAGTAATAGTAAATATTAATGTGATTGCTAGATTATACCATATACGTTGGTTATAGCTGAGTTTTCGCATAAAGTTTGACCCATACTTGTTGCTGTACTAAATATAATTTGTTGGAAGCTCTTTGTCTGTATTTGTTTATTTGGTGGTTTTGTTTAAAGAAACGTTAAAAGATTTAAAAAAGTCTTATGTAATAAAATGTCACAACAAAATCGCAAAAATAAGATAAAAAGAAATCTTTGCAAAAATCGCATTTTAAAAACTTTATTTGTTCTGAAGTTATTCTTGGTTGAAAATATAAACAAATACCTGTTATTTTGCTATAGTATGTATGTTTTACTTAGCAAAACAAGTTAAGGAGTTATTCTAGTCTAGAGACCCGAATTTCGAGCATTGTTTTGTCAATGAATAAAAAGAAGCCATTGATATTTTTACTATCCTTTTGTTATTATTTCTTTATTTATATTTAAATTCTTGCTTTTGTTTCAAAGCACTCTGCGATTAATTTGCTTAAAAACAGCACAGGCCATCATACCAACAGTAACACAGCGCGCGTATCTTAGCAAAATTTCGAAAAACCTTTATTACAGTAGTTGCGAAGTATTGAATTCAAAGGAATGATATGGAGGCGTTTGAAACACAATAGAATTAGAACATTAAAACCAAAAGTTAAAAGTCAATAACCTCTTAAAAAAGTTAGTTAAAATAAAAAAAATTTCTGTTAAAATCAGCTCTTGAGATTTTGAAAATATGAATTAAAGGGTTTTTGGGGATGCTGATTCTAAATCTGACAGAAAAAAAAATTGAATAAACCCTAATATCCTTTTCCTAAAAATCAAGACTTTTTTACCCACCAAGACCGCACGCCAATGGTGAATGAAAGTTTTCACTATGCCAAATACTTCATTTCTCTAACATACAATCACCACCAAAATTTTAAGAAAATCGCGTTATTCATAACTGAGATATCAGGGTGTATTCATGAAAAGCGGGACACACTGTATACTAGTAGCAGAGACAAAAATGAGACGAGCTACTAAATGTAAATAAATTATCCGAGAGAGAGATAGCTGCTGAGCCTTCCTTGTCAGTCTTCAAGGAAGGTAAACACAGATAGCGCGTGAGTGGACTTTATCGTTTGCCCGCCAAATTCAAATTATATAGCTATGCCATTTGTCCTTAAAATTAGGTACTTGTTTTTGTTTCCTATTAATATAAAAATTGGGGTTTAGTTCAATAATTACACACATCTAATTAAAAATGTCATTTATTTGGTTTTCATAAAGATTTTTTCTTACAGATAACCATGTCAATAATACCTTAAATTATGTGTTGAAAGGCACTAATATAATATATACACTGTGATCACTAATAAATGTCAACATTTAAAGTCAAAATAAAGGTAAAAAACCATGAAACTCACAATTAATCACAAAAAATGTAAACAAACTGTCCAAACAAATCGGCCATTAAAAATATCGAACACAAATATTGAATAACATTTTGGCGTGACTCGCCTGCGGCAGCGTTGTCAAGTTAAAAATATTCGATTCTTGGTATATAGTATAATCAGGTTTTAGCCAAAGAAAGACATTAAAGTTTACATGCGGAAGTTGTAAACAACTTGGCAACCATGAAAAGTCGATGATTACACCCTCTGCAATAACCTCCCATGATAAATGACAGAGACATAGTTATAGGAACTTGTCTTAAACCAGAGAGAGATAAAACGTAATGGACAAATTTCTAGGACTAGTAACTCGTCTCATTCTTGTCTCTGACTAGAAGTATTATGGAAAGAAGAAAAGAGAGTTAATTAAAAAAAAGTTTTTTTAATATTTAACACAACGTAGTTCAAAAACTAAGACGTTAAGGACATACGTTTATATAAAGTTTTTTTATTATTTTCCGTTGTAGAATTGCCCTGTAAAGTTTGTCGATTGAGTTACTGGACACCCTGTATGTATGTAGGTAATATGATTGAAATTGGTGAAAACTTTAATGTCGATTGGTGCCTAAACGGTCGGGTTTATCGACTTTAATAAGGAGTATCTTATTTTTTAAGTTCCTAATTGTACATAAAATGGCGCCCTCAGCTTTGCAATATCTGTCAAAATAAAAAGTTATGATGTAAACAAATTTTAAGTTTAAGGTAAAGTGCCCTCTAGCGGTATTAAAAAGTACTTTTATCCTAAAATTTAAGAATCTGCAAAGCTTGATTTGTGTGCCAAATGTCAACTAGGTTGGTTAAAAAGTAAATGTAATATGGCGAAAAACAAAAAAAACTTTTAACCCCTGTAACTTGGTAACCATGGAGATTTTGACATTTTGTCAAAGGACTTACTAACATTATTTTTCATTGTAAAATGACCACTTAAAATTTCTTAACGCATTTTCCGAACACCCCGTATATGCCTTAAGTATAGCTATAACACGAAGTATTTTTATACCATTCTACACACCTTAAAATTATTTTTTAAAATATACATTTAAAGTGGTCTAAACCTTTTTAATATTAAATATGGCAGTATTACGCTTTCTTAATTAAAATCCTAATAAATTTTAATTTTAAATTAGCTTTACAGTTTATTTCGCAGTCTCTAAAAAAGAACCACAAGGTATATTTCCATTAAAATTTTAAAAAGAAAAACACATCGTTGAAGGGTTTTTAATTAATTAATTATTAATAACATTGAGTCGATTTTACATAAATATTTTAGAGAGCTGATCAACACCTAAAAAGAAAATATAAGGGTTCGGTAACCATCATTATATAGTTCATATTACTAATATAACACTAGTGAGGTAAGTTAGGATAATAAAAGTCCTTTCCTTTCTTTTATCTGTTGAATAAGACAAGATATCAAAATCGGGTAAAATTTGGCCTTAATACTGTTTTAATGGCATAGGTTTCCAAGTCTGAAAATGCTGGTCCGATTCTCTAAAAACATAAAATCTTTAAGTAGAGAATTAAAGGGCTTTTAAAATATGGTGCGACGTGTCTGTTTTTATTAAAATAAAGAGTTGTTAGTTCTCCCTTGGCACTAGGCCACGTGACCAAATTTTTTTCATGTCAACAAAGAAGGTTGAGTATCACAATTTTATCTAAATTTTATGCGATCTCGATGTTTTATTCAAGGGTGAGGAAAAACACTTTTTAAAACCGCACTGTATGTGCAAATTATAGCTACATTTCAAATGCATGTAACTCTAAAACGACTAGGCTGGTTTTAAAACATAAAATCATAATAAATAGATCTTTAAGCCCTTAAAACGAGTCAAAACATGACCCCACCTTTTTCTCTAGACTATCTGATTAAAATTACTTTTATGCCAAAAAGTAGTTTAAGTGAATGAAGTCA